>JH154264.1:58487-84749 GCA_000226015.1 Mnemiopsis leidyi | reverse complement strand
GTCGCCATTGGTTTCATTGTCGCCATTGGTAACATTGTCGCCATTGTCGGTACCATTGCCGGTACCTTTGTCGCCATTGCTACCATTGTCGCCATTGTAATTCCAAATGATCCATTCACTCTGAGTGGTGATCGTGAAAAAGGTATCGCCATCGAGTGGTTCCAATGTATCCATTATAAATGATCCAATGGTCGCCAATGGCGATAGCCATTGTCGCCAATGGAATACATCCATTGGCGCCAATGGCGATGGGGCCATCCTTGGCACCACTGACTTCATCGCCATTGGCGCCATTTGAACATCCATTTGTTCCATTGAGTGGATCCATTGGCGCCAATTGCCCCACTCACCAAACTATATGACCCTTTTGCCTAAAATTTGACGAAGAATCCGAATTCGATCGTTTCGGAGCCGAAAATGATCACGTGACCCCTAAAGTGACCCTTATAAGGCCCCAAAATGAAAATTGTCAACTTTGAGCTAGAAGTAAAGTTAGACCAGCATTAAGACGTTAAATTACAAATACAAGGAATCTAAAAACCACATGTCTTATCTAGCTGGAGGCACGCTTTGCGTTTTGCGACTGATCTGATACAAAACATGAAACTTTTTTTGCGAAAATCTGTAACAAAACTAAATTTCTAAAAAAATTCCCAGGTCCGACCCCAGACCCATTGTTTTACTTTGAGTTATTTTGGGATAGTTTATCCAAATTTTGATAACATGATATGTGCAGATAATTGATAAAATAAAATCACGAACCAAAGTAAAGCAGATATTTCAAGAAACAGAAGCATTTGTAGTACTATAGTTGTGCCCTAAATTCTTCTCTTAGTGAGACAGTGTAACTGTATACAATCACATACAGTTTAATCAACCGGGGTACTACTACTTGTGAGTCAATTACTGTTATCCAATTAAGAGTGCAAGCTAACTAAGCTAAACAAGGTGACTTGGTAATTACTTTCAAATTTTAAATCATCTTGTCGATCGAGCAATCTAGCATATCTTCTTCCATCAAGTTCAACTTTACAATTGCATAGCATTTTTTGCTTGGCAAGCTTGGCGTGAAGGCAAGGGTCGCTTTTCAACAACGTTAAACTCATGACTATGCATAGCGCGTAATTAATTATGTATTCTTTATGAACAAAAATTCGCAAATAGTGGACTCAAAAAGGCACAGAACGGTAAGATTAAGGATTCAAATTTTTACAAATAAAATCACGCAAAAATTAAAACGGATTACAAATCGCTTGGTGGCTGTAAATGTAATGATAAATGGACATTCTCTTCCTAGAAGAGCTAAAAGTAAATCGAATCTCGGAGTCACATTTACATCTTTCATACGCTTAAACACGACACTCGACCATATACGATTTTGCATATATAGGTACATTGAAATGTTCCACGTTGCAAGACTGATCTCCATTTCATCCTGTTGGTTTGAGAGTGGATGCCCTGTTTGAATTTGATTGAATTGTGACCATATCTTTTGTGAACACTCGTTTGAGTCAAATGTACAATCTTACATACAGTTGAATTTTTAGTGAACAACTTACAATGTAGTCAAAGCAAAAGAGAACATCACATAAACAGCAGAAATACGAACTTGAATACTTGGTTCAGAATTCTGGTTCTGACAACAGCCAAAAAAATTAAGATGAAAAACAAGTATCTGATTGTTCAAAATTTTTTGTTTTCTCTGCGTAGACTCAATCAAGGGACTTAAGTGTCCCTTGTTGGAGTCTACTCAGAGAAAACAAAAGATTTTGAACAATCAGATTCTTCTAGTTCTACAAGTACAACTACAAGACTTAATAATACTTCAAGACTACACCAGGTAATATAAGTAGTAAAAATAACAAAGACGGAGCAATATGTAATGGAATGTATAGCATGGAACGCGGTACAATAGAATTAGAAGTAAGGCCCTGTCTACGTAAATAAATTATACTTTTAGAGCGTTCTTATATACAATAGGCGTTATATACAATAGGCAGGACACAATACATAGCACACAATATCAACAATGAACTAAGTTGTTCTCTATACCACTATAGTATTACATAGTACAGCTGTACTTTAGTGCTATGGAGACCGTAAATTAAACAAATAGGTATTTCCATGCCAGCTGAACTGTAAGATCCTAGTCCTACCCAGTTACAGGTTTAACCTTTACAGTAAACATCAAATGTACATGTTTAGAGTACCAGATGATTCAATGAACGCAGATGTTGTTAAATTTATCTTAGAGAATTTCCTGATCACAAGTGAAATTTCGGATACCATTTGTATCCAGGAAATTCAAAAGTTTTAAACCTACTCAATCAAAATCTGTTGGTCCTTGTTTGCCAAGTGGATTACTGGATTATGTACTGTGATTGTGAAACTGCTTGACCGCTGATAAACATTTTTCTATACAATTTCGTTAAACTTTAAGCAGATTTCAGCTATCATCTCTGAGATTATCTTACGATTATCTCAGTCAGGGTACAAGTCTACCATCTTCATATACCCTGATTCTCTGGAAGGGGGGGGGGGGTGGCGGATGAGATGACCACGATTTTTTGACCACTTGCCTCACGCCCGGGTGTCATGGTCAAATGATCGAAAGCTCTAGATAACATGATAAAATTTCGGCCATGGCCGAATCCAAAGTTTTCATGGTCAAATGGTAAATCCACTTATCCATGTTATCATGAATTTAGGCATAAAATATCCATTTTGACCATGACGAAAATGGTCAAAAGTTCTAAATTGATAATTTTCATACTGTTATGAAGGTCCCAGACCTTCTATACTTTTTAAATATTGAACCAGAAAAACTCGTTTATAAGTGAATAAGTCTATAAATTGTTTTACTGCTCCTAACTGGAGCACTTGATTACAATGATACACGAGAAATCATCGATACATCAAGAATGACAACTACAGTGTAATGAAAAGAACTCTCTTAGCATGATACTACAGAAAATTACATAACGTAACGTCGTGAAATGAACTCAACTAAACTTTAAAAGTAATACAAATCATCATCAATAGTTAAGATAAAACTAGTCAAGGGGGGCTGTAAGGATAACTGATAATTTCAGGTGTGCCCCAGGTCAGGTGGCGATTGTCGGATCTGTAAGACCAGCTGTAAGCAAGGGCAGTGTTATGAAGCTGTCTAAAGCGATCAAGGTACAAAAGTTCTAGAGGCTAACAGAATGCTTAAGTTTTGAGTAGTTTCATCGACAACAATTTGGGGGCTGCAAATTGGATCTGTGGGCAAGTTTAATTCAGGCTACACATGGAATTGTGTCAGATAAACAGGTTAATAAACGAGGGCTCCGTGTCAATATCATGTCTGTGTACAATATCCTGCATGTGCGTATGTTCAGATTTTCAGAGCATTCAGTAATGAAAAGTATAACAACCCAGAGCAGAGAAATACAATTATAAGCTCAGCGTTAGGGTCATCTATAACGGCATGTATGTTGTGATTCTGTCAGAGGTACCAATCAAGATGAATGCTTATCTCGCTACCATACACCACTACAGCTTTGACCTGGTCAACTGATACAATCTCTGAGGACTTGGAAGCGAGCCCTTAACTCGGATTTTTAATTTCGGACTGGTTGCATTTCATTCTTAATGTCAAGCAGGTATCATTAGGCTGGAAAAAGTAAGCCCTAAAAGCTCATCATCAAAATTTCTCAATTCTCACCGTCCTTTACAACATGTTGCCTTGTAAATAAGTCAGTTACTGGAAAAGAATCAACTCCATTTTAAAGTAATATATCAAAATATAAATATCAAATAGAATTTAGGCAGCGTTTTATTTGGTGGCGGAATATCTACAAATTCACAATGATTAAAAACGATATCTATCTGAGAACGTCTTTGCCCCCAGAAAAAGGAAGCCTATCTCTTCGCAACTATTCTCGATGATAGTCCAAGAGTTTCTGGCTCGATATACCCGATATTTTACTGTTAGGGGTGGGATTTAGTCTCTCATATGTGCACATCGTCCTATCAAATCTGGCAGATTGAAAGTTCTATTCTTTTGACGATGTCGAGGCCTGTGATAGATGGGATGATATGGAGATTAGTCGTCATTTACGTCTAGCTTCTTTAATATTTCCTTAGACTCATCGTCATCATCCGCTGCTAACAGTAAGGTATGTGCAGCCCCAGCTCCGCACTGAAACAAAACAAGCTTTAAGGCGGTAAAAATGACGTCATCACCCAAGGGGATAGGGGGTTTCCAAATGATGACGATTTATGAGTTATGACCAGTGATGATGTCACAGAAAATGTATGAAGATAGTCAGGATTTACCCATTCTTTTTCTCAGAATTTACAGAGTCAGAAGGTTAATTTCCAATAAAATAACAAATGATATGGTAATTGGTAAATTTATCACGTTTAAACAGACATTTGGTGGAATACTGTGTTTGGAAAGTGGGTAGAGGGGATAAACAAAGCCGAAAAATTGCTGACGTCATTGTCATTGATTGTGAACGTCCCCTTTACTTAGCATAATATAATTATATGATATCAAAAAGCTCCAGCCAGCGGTAATGTCAACAATACTGCAAAATAGTATAAACAAAAGAAAACTTTCTTCTTCTTCCCACCTGGATCATCTTGAGTCCATCAACACCGTGCATCTTGTCAGGTCTGCTAGAACTCTTCACTGTGTGGCCCATGCCCTGCGCGGAAAGAAAACGTACAATTACTGCCATATGTATTGTACATTCACGGCCACAACAGGTGCAGAAATGTTTCGCGTTTCAGTGTCGATACATTAACACATTCATGTCAAACGGTCGTTGGTAAATTTTCTAATTTGTATCGAAACGAAGCTTAAACTATTACAACAGCATAGGTTTTCTCACCAACTCGCCAGTGGTAGCTTTCCCAAAAGCTATACTAGAAAAGTCTGCCGCTACAACGTGATGATTTTTCCTGGAATTTAAACGGGTAAAAGCCGGTAATATTGACAAATGAGAGCTACCGAGGTGTTGACACGATAAATTACACTCCAGCCAATTTTAACACCGAGTCAATTCTCTTTACCGCGAGTGTACCTCCCTTAATTCAGCGCTAAGGAGGATCATTGGTCATCGATCTCTTCCATAAAATAGAATTATGTATCATTATGCGTGCGACTGTAAAATGATATTCAGACTAAAGTTCCCGACATTTTTACGCACCCGGGTCCAATGTCATTGACGTTCCAGCCGTATAGGTCTTCGACAGGGATGGGGTAGGGACACTCCAGCCGATTTATCTGATTCTGCCCCCAGCAGTATAGATTTCCCAAGTTGTTCACGGCAAAGCAGCCTCCATAGGAACATTTGGCGATCTGAAATAGTGTCTTTTAAGTTGATTATTGATCTTAGACGCCAAAGCATGACAACTAGGACGATGAGAAAATTGTAGGATTCAGAACACATACAGTTCAACCTCTTTCGAAGAATGTGCGGGTTGCTAGGCATGTACGGTGGCACCTACTTTCACGGATGAGTTCTTGTCGCCAGGTCTAAAGTGAAGAACTCTCATAGGAATCAGCTCGTTTTCTGTTGTTCTATGACCAAGTCGACCATGGCCGTTGAATCCCCATGTGTAAAGTTCGTCGTTCTCGGAGATGGCAAGCTGAAGAGGTCAAATGTCAGTAATTGTAGTGGAATGACTTATTCATCCGGGTCCGAAACAGCTCACACCTTTTCCTGTAATCCTCCTGTAACGTCACTGGCTAATATCATGGGAGATGATGTGATTCGACTGTGCTTTTGCATCATCCGCCAAAAAATTTGGCCATCGCGCGCACAAAGAAAGCGTGCTTTCTTAATGGAAAATGACAACTTTTATCACGTAAAATCATTTCGCGCGTTCCATAAAATGCACAACAAACGACCAATTTAATAGTATTGACTACTTAGCATTACTGTCGGTTACTTAGTACAACAACAAGATAACACCATTGTGGCCCTCTGTTTACTTACACAATGATGTTGTCCCGCGGATACGTAACGTATCAAAACGTTAGGAACTCTAGTCACTTCCTTGGTGCGAGGGTCCTTGGTAAAAAAGGAATGAACCCGAGTTGGAACTGCATGGGCTGTGTAGAACAACTGAAATTATTAGAGGTGATCAGGGTATTATTCATTTGATGAGGGGTGATGTGTTTGGGAAATTCAATTATACGTCATTGATGTGCAATCTAACTACCCCTTACACTTGAGATTATCGAGGTTGTGTCTTGTGGGTTGAGATGTCACTAATAACGGAATAAAGCTTTGCTGAGGGCCGCACAATTTTGTAATTTCAATTCAAGTTCAACCGGGAAGCATTAATATGATCTTTCTATAGTCGGTATACGGCGTGCCAAATAATTCGATGTCATTTGTTCTAAAAGATCGGTTAATAGGTCGATATTTAGATATCTATATCGTAATAATCGCGATAATTACTTAAGCCAATGTATATTAATAAGAGTAATTTTTTGCGGTTCACTCATGGCCCATTACGATAATATCCGAAAGCAGCTGCTACATTAGAAAAAAGAGCGACACGCAGGTCAGTTAACAACGTAATTAGCCCTTGAGGGTCAAATATCACCTAAGTGGGCACAACGCACCTTCCTACCCTCGATGTACTCCCCATTGTCGTTGATCCCCAGCTGCCCCGACTCGCTGCTCCCAGCGCTGTAGAGAAATCCCTTGCTCGTCACGAACAGGGTGAAGTCGAAGCCACAGGCTGCGTTTTTCACTTTCTGTTGGAGCTGAACTGGTTTGGGGGTGGTGACGGTGGCACCCTTACCAACGTTTGTACCGATACCCAGCTGTCCCATGTCGTTCTCTCCCATCCCATAAGCACCGTCTTCTGTCGAGTTGTTAGAAGTTAGTGTGGGAATATAGTGGAGTAAATACGCTAAATAGCTACATGAATAGGTAGCGTAGTCAGATCTGGCGTGTAGCACCAAGTGCGACACATTCACCGTTAATTCTTCCACCAGCACGCAACATGCACCGATTTGGAACTTTGAGTCTGGGTTTATAGCAGTAATGAATTTAAATAAGAGCCAACATGGATGATGTCATAACACTTTCTGATTAACATTACCTTCAGTCAGGACGATACTGTGACCACGTCCCACGGCCGCCCCGATCACTTTCTTGTCGACAAAGAAGGGAATCTCGATGGCCCCGTCCTGACGTATTGTGTTTCCCAAACCCAGCTGACCACTCTCGTTTCTCCCTGGGGTATTGTCTTTTTAGCGTGTTCATTCTCGCAGTCCATTAAACTGCTCTCACTGTTATATACACTTATACTGGTGTTGTGGATATCAGGCCACCTTTGTTAGTTAGCAAGTCAAGTGATAAGGGTGCAACTTTATAGGAACGTTATTTGATATGTCATGTAGATTTGCGCTCATTTTGAAAGATAACTCGTTGACGATCACATGTGCTCAAATTGGTTGTCAGCGGTAGGGTTTGGCACAGTGCCAAGTTAGACTTCAAACTCATTTTCGTTTTTCAGGTATTAAGTTCATGACGCATTCTGTGTTCATTTGAATGATCCGACAACCACGTTTTAATTGAAAATGATTAGGAAAGGACCAAGTCAGAAGACAGAAGACAGAAAAGACTTTAAAACATACATGATAAAGCTTGAAAAATGCTAAAAAACTATTTATTAGCCTAGCGATTATCTCATTGGTTAGGATGACAAAAAATCTTTGCAACACAGTCACGCCTAAATTATTTAGTGTGCTAATGATGACATAGAGGACATTAATTTTCTTGGTTACCAAAGCAAATAGCGATAAGTGACGTTATTGATGCGTGTGAATTAGGCTTCATCTTGAGTAAATTTTCATTTTTAACATTCACGTTCCTACTGGAACGAATGGAAAGGAGATAGTATTCTTCTATAGAGTCTTATGATTATACTCTTATCTTGCATACTTAGCCCATTGACGTGAAATTAGCTATTTTATCGCTTTTTTTGTATTTTATCGCTATTTTTTCGTAAGGAATGGTTCAAGAAATTTTCAAAAAAAGATTGTTTTATTGCTCAGTGCAAGAATTTGCTGGGTCATGGTTGAATTTATTTCGTTTCATGTGTAATAAGTTTTCATAAAGGGAGTTAACACAAAGTTAAGATCATATCAGCTCGCAATTAGACAGAATCAATTAACACTACTATTATATACTTGCAAAAGCAGCTATTCTAAGATTAAGAATATAATTTGACAAAAGAAAATGACGCAAAACACCGCAATAGCACTCAGTTACAAAAAGTTAACCTAGTCCAAAGAGCTTTCCCTTGTCGGTTATGAAGAAGGAGTGGGCAGCACAGGGTCCAGCTATGATGTCTGTCACACGCACCTCAGACAGGGCGCTGATAATCTGGGGCGTCCAGGCAGGTTCCACCTTTCTTGGTTCTAAAATTGGTGTTTCTTTATCTTACCACTGAATAGCAACTTAAAAGGAGCCAAGAGTCAATTACATTGATAAATCTAGCTAAATTTTGGAAGCTTCCTAGAAGTTATCCAGCTCAAAGGAAGTTCAAAGCCACTTACTTGTATTTACCCTGCTTTTTTCCCGTCCCATCAGGTCCCAGTTCATTGAACCACAAATGAGTGGTATACCAGATGGCTTCTTCTTTTCAACTTCCTGTAAGTAAAATATCTCGTATATGAATTGACTTTCTTGAAGTTCTAACCGACAGATTTACAGTTTTCAGACAGATAACAGAGTATTGCAAATTAGTCTAGAAAATTTAATGTGACGGTTCACTGGACTACATGTGGACTAAACTAATATGGGGTGGGGTTAGATGACCACCTTTTTTGAGCATTTGGCCTAGGTCAGACCATGACCATGGTCATAATTTCGAAATGACCATATGGTCAAATTGTTTAATATAATAAATACCGTAGTCAAATGGTCAACAATTATGACCTTGAACATTGTCAAATTGGCAAAATGACCGTGCGCCTGGTTAGATATAAAAAATTATGATTAAATTATGTTTGTCATGGCCAAATTTTTTGAACCCTGACCATGGCAAAAATTCAAATTTTCCAAGGTCATGGTCAAGTTTTTTGATCGTTGACCATGGGACAGATTTCAGGGTGCCATGGTAATGGTCAGTGCCTTTTCCCCCACACCTACAAAAAGGTAAATTTGAGTTAAAATAAAAATTTTAAAGCAAACATAAACTTTTCCCCAAAATTGACCACATTAAAAATGTAACCTTCATGACAAAAGGTCAAACTGCTTGAAAGGCAAATTTGAAGATAAGATTTTTCACCACTTTTTTTAATCCTCAATTTGAAACCTAAAATAAAGTTTTAAATGGGAGAAAATTGCTTAGGTAAAGTTGAAAGGAAATGAGAATGCCAAACTGTATCATTGTTTTAATATTGTACCGTCATTTGGCACCCAGTTATACGTATAGTGTACACTGTACTTTCCATACCAAAGTTTATGTTTTATGGGTCAAACAGATTTAATTCCAATCAGAATATATAATGTTAAATTTATGTTTCTTAAGGCTTTTATTGAAGGCAAATATTCAGCTAATTAAACTTGATGTTCTATTTCATAAGTACCTACTGTAAGTAACAGAATTATTTTTTAATATTAAAGCTTTTGATAATCATATTTTGTTAAATTCTTATAACATTATAATAGTTACCCCCCTCCAATTCACCATTTAGGAGTGGAAAAACAGGGAACCATGTCCCAAATTGGGAAGTGCAGCTGGTGGCAAAGAATTTTTGCCCCCAAAATGTGGCCGATCAAGGTTAAACTCTATTGCCAAGTTGCTTTGTGGCTATTCAAAGAACAACAAGAATTGCACCCACAGCCCCATAGTTTGGTCTCATGCAGTTGCTAGATTTCCGACTCTCATTTAGACTAAATCCCGCCGTAAAGTTGCAGTTATTGTAAATTACTATCTGGTTATTGTAGATACCGCTATGAAGTAAGAGCAATGTAGCTAACTGAAAGTTTAACTAATAACAATAGCGTTCGACTGTTAATGTTGAATATATTACCAAGTGCGAGCATTGACCCTGAACGACAGTCAACGCTACAAAGTCGAGGTGAAACTAAAAGATACGATGGCACACAGACTTAATGGCGGCAACATTGCGTCAAGAACTCTGCTTAGTGCTGTGCCTTCCTAAAACTTTGAACATCATGAATGCAGGCAACACAGTGTCGTGGGCGCAGTTACACCCTTTCTTTCTGACAGCTGACTTATTTCCTGTTGTTGTTAATACGTTTCCTGTCCCGTACCAGATCTTTTGTTTAGTACATCAAGGTAGTGATTATTCGTTTAATCGATTCTTAGGAATAAAAAACTAAATAAAAATAAATCTACATATCAATACAGCAATTTCCCTATATAAATAATTCTATGAAAACAATTAAATTATCGATTTTTAGTGTTGAATTGTAGAGTTTTTAGAACAACAATCTACATAGAAACCAATAGGTATTAATAACTTTTTGCTATTTTTTGCTAGCTACCCACTATTTCGGAATTCCGCTTGCTACCTACTATGTTATAAGGCTGGCCTTTCTACTAATGCCTGCCATTTTATAGCTGTCGGCTATTTTGCAACCAGAATTAGCATACCTAAATCCGGCCATACCGAGTTCAAACCTATGGACATGACTCTAGAGCATACTGTGCAGTGTGTGCCACCTTACGTCATTTAAAACACTTTATGTACAAGCAGCCCCACAAGCTTGTTCACGTGGTTACTATCATCTTGCAGAGTTTAACCCATACAGGCCTATGTCACACCGGACACCACAAAACTTACCTACCTACCTACCTACCCACCTCACCCCTAAATCCAACCACTTTAACCCACCTACTTTACTCTTTGCCTTGGGCAAAAAAGTATAAGAGATGGAAAAAATACCAACTTTGTCGCTGAATTGTGTAATTGGCATCAAATCACAAACACTTGCCAATGACACAATTATGAACCAGTTCCCAGACTGGTTCGTGCACCAGTCTGACGACTAGGTCGGTCTTCTTGAATACTACCCCCTTCCCCAGATAAGTACTTTTATAGTTTTATATAAGCCAACACATCAAGATCGATTCACAAATTAATAAGATGTGCTAAAACAGTTTATAAAGATAAATGCAATTACACCTTATGCACTAGGCAAATCAATTTGAAAATATCTTCAATAATCTAATCCTTTGAGGGAAAGCTGGATGCCATCATTTGCAGTGTGCGAACATTGAACAAGGGACAACTTAATTGAGTGTAATAACAATGTAAAATGTTTTTTAATATCTGTATTACTATTAAATTCTTTATCAATCATATCCCATAAAGTTATAAGACACATAGCATTGCCTTTAAACAAACCTCTTCTTTTCCATTGGAGACATCTTCAGCAGAATCTTCAGGTTTCTCTTCTATTTTTTGCCTCTTTGCAGAAGGTTCTTCTACTGCAGCCATAGCTAAATCTACAGTAAGAAAATTCATGAAAAATTTGGAGGAGATTGCATGGTAGGAGATCTGACAACAGTTGTTTTACATCTAAAATATATTTTCATTAAGTTGACAGCAATGGGTCCTGTCGGCGTGCAATGGGTCAGGTAAACTATCCTATGTTGTTCACAGTTAAATTATCCTGAAGCCACTCATGAGTCTTGTCTCCTTCTATGTCAAACTTACTCCCAAGTATTGGTGATATACTACATTGATGAATATATTTATCTGCCAAAGGCTTTCATGACAAACTCTGGTGGCAGTGATAACAGGATTGTCCTTTTTTTTAATTTGATCTTTTGAAATCGTTTTCTGCAGTTAGAAGTTAGTACATTAAAAACAGATATGACGGGAGCAGAAAATGTTAAATTTTTCCGTCGGACTGCTGTGACAAAACGAGGTAAGATATCGTAAATCCAATGTCAACCCATCTCTCAAAATCGTGTTAACTATCTGTGTCCGAAGTTTCATAAAGATTGCCTAAAAATCGCTTCAAAAATCGTGACATCCAACATAAAAAGTTAGTGAAGAAATGAGTTCAAAAATTTCTATCAGTACCGGAGGGCTAGATGACATGAAAAATAATTTATGTCAAAAAGTTGAATTAATGATCAGCTCCCACCTAAAATCGAACGCTGAATCGAATTAAAGTATTAAGTACTCTTGTGCTCTGAAACTGTTGTGTTAAGTCGTAAAATGGGTTTTTTAGAACATGTTTACTGTTTTTGATATGTCTGAACTGCATTTGGAGATCAAACAAAGGGGCTTTAAATACATATTGCTTTAGGAAATGGTAGCTTAACATTTTACTTTCTAGTAAGATACCATGTCTAAAAACATGCCATGTCATAGTTGTGCCTCCCCGCTTGATTTTTGCTTCTGCTGTGAGAGATAAACTATTTACAATACCTTTCCCTTAGGTACAGATTAGTTATTTAGCAGTGCACTGTGCACTATAGCACTAATTGGAATGGACATTTATTGCTGACACGATCTTTCCATGTAACAGAGTTGGGAGAATCCACCAAGATGAGACTGGAGACAATCAAGGTACATAATAAAAAACGATAATTTTTAAAAATATGTCGGTTCATGCTCATCAAACATCTCTTATACTCATGACCATATTATCTTATACTAAAAACAATTGAAATTATTGAGTGCTGTATCTAACTCTGGTCCGCATACATATTTCTTGAAAAATGCAAAAAATGTTGCAGAAATTTGACTAAAACTTTTGTAGGTTTACAGCCCCCTTAAATTGTAAATGTGAATTAATGGTTGACGAGATGATTTCCGTTAAAGGTTCTAAATAACGAAACGTTAGGAGAGCAGCCAGGAGAGCAGCAAGCCAGGAAAACAATTACAAGCTGCGAGCTGCGCGCGAGTCGGGTAACACCTCGACAAATTTGTCGAGGTGTTACCCGACCCGCGCGCGGCTCGCAGTTTTCTGGTCTCCGTTTCGTTAGAACGTTAGACGGATATCATCTCGTCAACGACAAATTAATGGTCATGGTTACTGTCGGGTTAACGGGCGGTGTGCGTTTTAGAATTTTTTCATGTCGCCAGGCCAGAAATGCGTGAGAGCGCGTGATGCATTGTACGGCAGCGCGCACCCTCCTGTCATTTTATTCGCTTCGAATGAGGGTCGGACGAAGTCAGACAAGTGATGCATGATGATGGCCGCGACAGCAGACAGTATGTTACCAACCTACAACTGTCGGGTAACTAAAAAGTTACTCACGGCTCTTATTAAACTTTTAAGTAGGTGAAGTTACTACTTATACGTATGTATTGCTCGAACCATGACCAGTGCTCTTTGCGCGCGGGCGAATTGCGCGGCGCGCGCAAAAGCAAAAAGGGCTCTTGTTAGATTTGAAAATTTATCGCGCACGCCCAGATCGAAATAAATTATTGTTTCACGTTGTGACTTGTCTCACGTGGCGACCCTTTTCAAAAAATGTTTAATTTAATTTTGCCACGCCTCCGGGGGGTGTGACCGCGCTGCGCGTCAACGGGCGATGCGCGTCTAGAATTTCTTCGCCAGGCCAGAAATGCGTGACAGCGCGTGATGGCCGCGACAGTAGGTTATCAACCTACAAGCTGCGCGCGGCCACGCAATCGTGCTTCACACACGCCGGAGGCTGCCGCTTCGAGGCAACAGGGCTACTCAACGTGTAGAGAGTTGTCATGACCCTATTCAAAAAATTTAATTGTTTTTAATTTCGGGGGAGAGGTCTTGTCACCACGCGCTAGCAGGGCTAAGCAACGTCTAGCAAACAAATTTTAATTTATGCATATGAAAATTCCAACAATACTGTCGGCTGCACTGGGTAGTGGGTTCAAAAATTGCATTTCATCAAAATTATTTGTTTGACTTTTTGTTTAGACATTTCTAATTTTTGATTAAACATTTTACACTGCATTTGTAAACAAATAGCATTAGACGAATCTGGCCTTCCGAGATTTTTAGTTAAACAAGTTTTCATAAGTTCAAAAAGTCTTATATCTTTAGATGAAGCCAGAATTTGGTTTTATTTGGTTCTTTTAAGAGTAACTACATGGTAATTTGTTGACGAGATGATATCCGTCATGAGTCGGGTAATTTCTCGACAAGTAATTTGTAGCTATATTTTTGTAATACCAAGACAAAGAATAAAATATTTTTTTACCATGGGAGTACAGAGTATGGAATAAGAGGTCTAATGTCTTGTAGCTTATTATGGGCTCTCTGGCACTTCTGGCTTAGCTTGGCGACAGGTGATACCACATGTGTCATATGTAGCAGACCACATCAAATCTAAACTGAAGAAAGAAAAAATCCAATGTTAAATTATTTAGACAGTATTATCGAAATTGAGTTTTAGGGGGTAATTTATTGATTTTTAAACTGTATTTTAGGAGGTTGCTCCCGTCAATGATGAAACAAGACTCCTTGAGTGTGAGGCCTTGAGCACCGTCCATTTTTTATGTTAGCTATATCATACATGCACAAATGGTATGTGAGCTATTAACCCGTATAATCTTTACCTGTTCCCAGTAGAAGCAAGGCAAACTTTGCTACTAATAAGTTTTCAGATGTGAGCACTCCCCTTTAAATTGCCCTTATTCGATTAATTGCTACATTGGTTGATTGTCCAACTATCCGTAGGTAAAATCAAAAGTTTGATTAATTGCACGTCCAACTGATACTTCTTTCTTTTCTTCTTTTTAGTTAGAATATGGATATAACCCCAAATGATCTCGTTCTCTTGTGGCCTGAATGTTAGTGAGGCAACAGCGTCACAATTCCCCCATAGACCTGGCTATGCCTGAGGCGCTATCACAGCAGTGTAATAATGCCGGACGGTGCAGGAGTAAGGGGGCGCCAATAATAATGAGGGGGCGTGTAATAATAATATGAGACAATTTTGTAAGATTAACTGGGCGACTAGCAAACTCACGTGTTTGGTTAAATAACTCCGTTATTTATTTAGATTTTTCGGCCATATTTTCATAAATTGCTCCTAGTTAGCACTTATACCAGGGGCGCCACTTTTTCATGGGGTGCATTTTCATGGCTGAGGGACACCATACTGGCTAGACCTACAACATTATGGCTTGTGCCACTGCGTTATCATAAGGGTAGCCAAATCATTGTTAAAATATGGGTCAATTTTGCAAGATAAACGGTGTGACTGGCATAATGGCGCGTTTGGTTTCATAAATTCTATTCACTTAGATTTTTAGCCATATTTTCATAAATCTCGTCTAGAATGCACCAGAAGGCATTAAACGATAATTTTGTTACCAACCTATGAAGGTAGTCTGAAAGGAATTCCATTTGAAGGAAAATATCAATGTTTACAGTGCCAACTTTGCAAAACATCCAATTCTAGAATGCTTGATGGCAAGTTCAACATCTTAATCTTGTTATGTTGATGTGGGTATGTGGACTCCAACTTGTCCCCCAATTGGTAGACCTTTTTGGGCCATTTTATGGGCACTTTTAAGGGGTCGGGGCGAATTTTAAGACAGCCTTATGCACAGAAGGTGACAAGATCTACCATACCTCGAATTTTAAAGTCTCTATCTCTTTTCACCCCGGCTAAAATTGGACAAGAAACAGATTGAGAAAAGTTTAAAATTTCAAAAATTTTAGGTAACATGTCTTTTCTTGGGGTGGTTGCCGCTACCCTAATTTTCACCGACTAGGTTGGATTCACCAATTTTCAGACCTCACTGGTATCAAAAGGCTCTCCATAGGAAATAAACCCTAAATTTATCAAGAAGGCCAATTTGGCTTATTTATGGTAGCCATAGTAGGGAAGTTTAAGGGGGGGGGGGGGAATGACACGTCACTCACCACACTATGAAAACTAAAACACTTGCTCTCATTCACAATGTAACCAGGAACTGAATCAAAACTGGCAAATAACTGTACTTGCACAAAATCGTTAATCATTCTTTGATACAGCGGTTCTCAAAAATGTCAGCCACAGTACTGAACCCATTTCTAAATGTATTTAGAAATTAAGTTTTTATTGTAAATTATAAATACTAGCTGGAAACTCGGCTTACAACCGGGATTTCCAGTACCCCTATTGCCGAGAACACCCATAGTATTTGGAGCTATAGTACTACGTAAATTTTATAAGTAGTAGTGGATCAAGAAACACACATTTATTGAAAATCGTTGCTAATGTATGAAGAATAAAGAAACTCTTGTTTCTAGGGAAAAAGTGGTGTCAAGAAAAACCGGACAGCCATGCATATATATATATATATATATACATATATATATATATGACCAAGCTTTATAAGTAGTAAGATTAGCTTTTTTCTGCTGTATATTGATGTATAAATTCTGTCACTTTTTCCCATTGCTCAAATTTCTACTGCAATAAATTTTTGACCATTTATACTATTGATATGAACATTCTTTATTTCCATATTGCTTGCTGCATAAAAAGTTAATTATTGATTTCAAAATATTGTATTATTACAAAAACTCTTCATCCACTAGGAAACAATTAAGATAAACCATACAATGGTGGACTAGGATGTCCCTATCTCTGTCAGACGAACTAACTGTGTTACTGTGTGTTCTTGGTGTTATTATTTTTATCTTTTTTGTTTTCATGGTGTTTTTGTGCTTCGAATGTTTGAGACAGAAAGAAAACGAGCCAGAAGGTGGGGCCGGGGACAATCTGCCATTTTCTTTTTTGTCATTTCTCAGTGTCAATCAAAAAGGTGACAACAGCGAAAGAATAGGAAATAAAAACATTTTTAGCTTCTCAAAAAGAAAAGAGCAGCCCCCAGCCGCTGTTCCAACAGAAACATATGTTCTTAACGACTCTATCAAATCATCTTATGTCGATATCGTTCCTCAGAGTAAGGTCATCTACAAATCAGTTGCGCAAGACTCTGATTCTGAATCTCAATTTTCATTTACTTCGGAACCAGATCAACGTCGGTTATCTCATTTTGCACCTCTTGAAGCCTCAACCTGCGGGACAATTGTCTGCTCTATAAAATTTTATCATTTCGCTAACAGACTCGCTGTAAGGGTAGGTGAGGTGCAGCTCAACCTCGTCGAGAACTTAGCCGTCAATCCCTATGTGAAACTTCACCTGCTGCCCGAATATAAGCGGGGCAATCGGCAAACCACGAGGGTGAAGCGCAATAACACTCTCTTTGTGTGTGACGAAGACTTTTTGTTTGGGGTCGGCTCACGTGAAGTGAGAACCAAGTCTCTGAGCTTGCAGGTGTACGATTATAAGTCTAACACAAGGCATCTGTGTATCGGCAAAGTCAATATTAATCTGGGAGACTATGATTTCAAAGATGAAGATAAACCGCTGTCTTTGAAGCGACACATTATTCCTTATAGAGAATCTCAGGTTTGATGATACAATATCTTCATCAGAATTAGTACTATTTTTCGTTTCCAAATACAGACATGTAGTGATGGTCTTTATCTGTTCACGAAATTTATCATGTTATTAAAATCGGCAGAAGTACTGCAACATATATATGAATTAGCAAATTAAGTTTATATTTGAATTTAACGTTTCAATACGCAATATACCCTTAGGAGCACTTTGGAGCTATTCAAGTTGCAGTCAGTATAGCCTCGGAAACTCTGCGTATCGGGATTATAAAAGCAGAAGGATTAGTTCCTGTTGACATGTCCGGCACACTCGGTAAGACTCTTAGTTTATTTTAGCGAATGGGTGTTCATAGCAGTTACGAATGAGGCGATCGAATAAATTACGAATTAATTAAATGTTTCATGATTTTACGTAGAATTCCAAGAAAAATGTGCAACGAACCTTACATTTTCAATTTTGTCCAGTTAAATCAATTATACTCGCATTCAAACTTAAGCCCAGTTGTTGCATGATATTCCTGAATTGTTGAGATTTGAGCAACACTGGACACACTACAATACCTCAATCATGTGTGCTACCAAACAATGGATTTGTTGTGTGGGTGTACCACCAAGCCACTACGGCTACACGTCGGAATTTATATTGACTTGCTCGGCAGACCAGTAACTTCTCATCAATACAATTAAACCATATCCAGATCCGGCGATCAAGCCGCTCCTGCGCACTATCATTACTTTTATACACTCCCGGAGTCGGATCACATTGTTCCTTTCCGGTTGAAACGCACTCCATTGTTACACAGAGAAAACAGGAGCGAGATTCGTTCCTGAATGTTTTGCACAGGTGCTTGTGTACATCTACAACTGTTGTTGGCCGGTAATAAAGTTTCTAACGCGACATAAGCAGGTATAGAGTGATCTGGTCCCGCCCTATTGTACTGCACAGTGAGATGTTCCTATTGTTCTATTGGGGCGGGACCTCTCACTTTGTACATCTGTGTTTGCACCGATCTGTCCTGGGCCTGGCTGAGCAGGGCCGTTTTAAATGGGGTACACCGCTCACCCCCAACATCAGCTCATCAGATCCGTAGTTTGTGCGATCTTATTATTGCGACCAGTGACGGGTCCTCCCTCTCCTTCTCATAATGAGCAATACACACATACACACGGCACACCACACGGGATGAGCCGTTACTTAGTAACCCACGTGCTAATCACGTGATTTGCACGTGGTATGCGCGTCCTGTGTTTAACGTGTAGGCGTGGCCGTCACGTGGCCCTCATTATACTTGCTCCACCCAAACTAATATACCTACCATTACACAATTAAATGTACTAAGTCTCTTTAACTGGCGTGTATGACCTGATGTAAGGGTGTATCTAGCTGTTTTACAGGAGGCTGTGTCTGTCGAAACAATCGAATGTTCTAGAACGATTTCCTCAGCTCTCTCTCTATCTCTCTGAGAGTTAGTCCACAATGAGCTGATCAATGGGAGAGCCGGCAGCAGCCGGCCATGGTATGAAGGTGGGAGCTTATAAAGAGACACCTGTCAGTTTAAATCACTCCTCATGATCCTTATCACGTGTACAAACATTTGCAATCTTCCTTTTCATTTCCAATGAACCGTTCTCCAAACAATGTTGTTTCAAATGGGACCACAAAATTGCGCAATATGGCGCTCATTTGTCGAAAACAGAGTTTCTCTGATGTGCCGCTAAGGATCTCTAGGAGTTGGGCAATGATAAACGCCGTTTTGTGGCAGCATCATGTTAAGTTTTATCTTTTACTGGCTGTCTTGGAAACCGCAATATAAACCATTGATTGCTGCCTAGATCGCCCTAATGGCTCAAGCGACGCCCTGATGAATTTTCATTGCTGTAACTTCTGTGAAAAATGTTAGCGCACTACATAGAAAAACTACAACATGAATTCGGTTGGATGAAGGTTGCACTGAAGATTGAAAATCACGAAAACCTCAAGTTTTCATTCCTTGTTTTCACATGCTGTACAGCAAGGATTTCCTCTGAGTTCGCCAGGCTAGGCAAATATTCAGGTCTGTGAGTGCAGAAGAAGTATATCAATTATCAGTGCATCTTACACCTGTCACCAAATACAAAGTGGTATCTTGCCATTTGCAAGTCACCATTAACAAGTAATGAAAGTTAATAACCAACTAGAAACTCACAAGAAACATTTTTATCAAGTCACTGCACTTCAATTAACATGGCCAGGAGCTTTTTTCGTTGGCAGGTGCCAAAACAGCATGAGGACGATCAAAGCTATTTAGTTCACTTCTCCTTACTTCGAATTTTGTATTGTAAGTTTTAAAACTACTTGAAGCTGTGCCTGGCTCAGTGTGCCATAGCCCATAAGGGTTATATGTTAATTTAATAGCAAATTTCAAATTTGGACTGTCTTTTTTGTTCTTTTGGAGAAAGCAACCCGTCCTTCCATGATAGTGTATACATGCGTAGATATTAGAGTTGTAACCTCAAATTGTACCCCCAATACATCCACTTTTTAAAGTCACGTTGCAGGCTAAACATGTACATTCTTCGTAAAAAGGTTTCAGACTACGTAGAACGCAAAATTAAGTGGTACGTAGAGTGTTATAAAATTGTTAGCCATCGTTAAATTGTTGGCTATAAACAACAGACTTCTACACCATTTGGCTTAAATACCAAATAAATTTAGATAGAGATGTAATTTTTCATTATCAAATAATGCTTTATTAGTCAGGAAGAAGCACACACCGTAGCACATACCCCAAAAAGTCAAACGTTTTCCTGCTAACTTACCTGAACAATCATAATGAACCGGTTAATTTGTTCGTCCAGCATAACCCGGCCAAAGATTCTAACAAAAGACTTATTACTAGGGTGGTAAATTTTCCTCATTCCGATTAAAAGGGGGCTGTTAACTGAAAAACTTCGCGCCGATAACGGTTAAGATAACGAAAAGTGAAAAATTACTTTGATGATGTTTAAAGATGTTTAAAGATGTTTAAAGATGTTTAATGATGTTTAATGATGTTTAATGATGACTTAGCGTTTTCACTACACGCCCTTCTTCAGAACCGTACTGTCGGATACTTGTTCACGTTGGATCTGAGTTGATCCACAAGAAGAAAACTTGTATCGCAGAAGCCATCAACAGATCGCCTATTTGGGAGGTGGGTAAATGAAAAGTTCAATTTTCAAGACAATGATGAAGCCAGACGGCTTTCTTCCCGTTATGCATTGTGCTCCTTTACAAAAGTAGAAATGATTCTCCGACTCTACTTTATGTTGTTGAACTATACCTACTATATGTTGTTGAACAATAGAAACTGTTGACTTTGTCGGAGTCTTCATAAATGTACGTGATTGCCTCGGGTCACGTCCCATGTGCTGTAGTGTAAAACAGATGTCATATTGGATTACCCATTATTATATATGTTACCTATTACTAAATACATTACCTATTATTTTAAATATTTAGGATTGGAATGCCAATTATGTTTATGACGCTAATATTCTTCTCTTGCAGGAATTTTTCACCCTTGACCTCCCGAAAAACACCCTCCTATGTGAAACTTCCATTACGATAGAGGTATATCGTTATTTCACATGTTTTTATTTCTCACTAATCTACGCTCCATGTTATTTGTAATTTCTATAATATGAGGGAATATTAGCATATTAGGCCAAATGCAGAAAATAGTTCTGTTATACTTTAGTTCTTTATTTTGTCGCACCTGGTTTGTATACCTCCTAAACCACGATGATTATTTTCTAGAATGAATTAATAAGTGCCTTCTGGAAGCAATTGCACCTACTGTAATCAAATCCTATCATTGACACAGCTGAGCATTAGATCTAGAAATTGTGCTCTCATTTCAACAAATTCCTTAATACATAGTTAAGGATCCAAACAGCAATCTCAAGAATTTGTCAATTTTTTACACTGGTCCGGGGGCGAACACTTGTTCTCTCTGTATTTCTTCTGGAGATTATTTTATTTAACAAGACAAAGCCTTGGAGCTACAGCCAACCAAAGACTTGTGCTTTAATTAAGTTTGAACCTTTATAAAATAAAGCACCTTTTGACACATAATATATGGAAGAAAGATGGCGGTTGCAAAAGTGGTCGGAAAGTTCAGAATTTAATCCTTTACCACCTGCTCACAGTTTCTTTGAAGGTGGAACTTGCAGAATTGGTTTACCAAAAATTCATTCAGGTGGTGCTATCTTGGCCATTTCTTATCACCTCCCTGTGAAATTTTTGTAAAGGGCTCATTCATAATCCCTCCCTAGCATAACTCATAAATAGCGATCTTATAAATATTCGACGACTATGACGATTGCCAGTGATTTTTCTAAAAGTTTTTTTAAAAGTTTTTTTGAGGAAAAAGTTAAAGTTATCTAGAAACTGTCTCGTTAACTGGCGTGTAAGGTTTAAGGTTATATTGTAGTTACTTTACCTAGCACCAGCCTTGTTGTAGACTCTGCTTGTTGCTCCCTCCTTTTTTTACACTACCCCCTCCATTTAAAAAAAATGTAATTGATTGATTTGAAAGATTTCAATAAAAAAAACAATAAACCCCTCCATTTTAACAATAAACCCCTCTATATTCAACATTTGCCCTCTCTTTTATTCAACTATAACCCCTTTTATTTTCAAAATTAACCCCCTTTATTTTCAACTCAAACCGCCTCTATTTTCAACACTAACCCCTATATATTCAACATTAACTCCCTCTATTTTCATGGACCCTTGTGCCAGCCCCTTGTTCTGAGGGCTCCCGTTGCCGCGGGACTTTTGGCTGATGCCCCTGGAGTTGCGGGTAACACTCCGTCACTCCATCAACCGCCGTTAGTCGTCTTGTAGCCGCTCATCTGATGAGTGTATCAATTATAATCCTCCGCCACGGACAGTGGAACATCAAACAAAACCAGCCAAGGGGTGCTGGTTAAAGCTAACTCAGAAATGTGCCTTTAACAATACGCCAAATATCAGATACAACCATGGAAAAACGCCCCCTATCAGCATCATATGAAAGCGCGCAGTCTGCAGGGCGCACGCAGTAAAAAACAAACACCTCCCAACAAGGATATGTCAAACCCAAGACATAACTCCAGGCAAATTACACTAGATCGAGTAATACCAGTACCACACTAGATCCCCTCACACACCAATCGCAAGCCTCAACGCCGAGGATCACCTAGCAGGACCGCAAGCAAAATGCGGTGGTAGTTCCTAGTAGTATTCACTACCACTATTCCGGAAGGGTGTCTCGACACCTGACTCCCAATGGGTTCTAGGAGTCCTAAAATGACGGATCACTATGGTAGATGTCTTTCGGGACATCACCGATCCACCAGGGCCATAACCACGTTATGTCCTCAGGAAGTACCAACCTGGCGAACCCCCAGCCCAGCCGGGTCCGGTCTATGCCTGCAATCCGGAGGAGCTCCATAAGACGTTAGCCACAAGGCGGATGTAGCCTCCTTGTCATAACGGGGAGGCAAAGTGAGTGCCCACGTCCCACAGACAAAACACATTTACGCCTCTAATTTTAACACTAACCCCCTCTATTTCAACAGATAATCCCCTCTAATTTTAACACTAACCCCCTCTATTTCAACAGATAATCCCCTCTACTTTCAACATTAACCCCCTCTATTTTCAACATTAACCACCTCTATTTTCAAAATTTACCCCCTATATTTTCAACACTAACCTCCTATATTTTCAACAATAATCACCTATATTTTTCAACGCTAACCCCTATATTTTCAACTCCAACCCCCTCTATTTTCAACACTAACCCCAATATTTTCAACAATACCCCCTATGTTTTCAACACTAACCCCCTATATTTTTAACACTAACCCCTATATTTCAACTCTAATCCCCTCTATTTTCAACACTAACTCCCTATATTTTCAACACTTGCCCCAATATTTTCAACAATACCCCCTATGTTTTC
The DNA here is from genome assembly GCA_000226015.1 of Mnemiopsis leidyi. Lineage (NCBI taxonomy): Eukaryota > Metazoa > Ctenophora > Tentaculata > Lobata > Bolinopsidae > Mnemiopsis > Mnemiopsis leidyi. The sequence continues at coordinate 61,384 of JH154264.1, read as the reverse complement.
AACACTAACCCCCTATATTTTCAACTCCAACCCCCTCTATTTTCAACACTAACCCCAATATTTTCAACAATACCCCCTATGTTTTCAACACTAACCCCCTATATTTTCAACACCAACCCCCAATATTTTTCAACTCTAACCCTATATATTTTCAACATTAACCCCCTCTACTTTCAACTCAAATCCCTTCAATGTCATCTTTTTCAACATGAACTAATCTTTCCTCCTCCTCCAGGTCCGAGATCACCTACGTAACTCCCGATCTACCTCCTACCTTCTCATGGGTCGCGTCATCCTCTCTAACACAGCTCCTGGACACGGCCAGGCCCACTGGGAGCACGCGTCAGCACAGCGTGGCACCATGATCACCGAGTGGCAACCGCTCCTTTCCTAGACTTAGAACTCTCCTGAAAACCAAAACTTCGACAAAATTGTTGTACGGGAATTTCGTTTTTACTTAGCTGTTTGATTCTTTTAAGATCTGGGATAAGAATTGCCTCCTCAGCCGAGTCTTACCAATCTAAATTTTGATATGTCTAAATTATCTATGGAGAATTTTTCTGTTCAAAAGAAAGACATTGGTACTACTGAATGAGCAGAGCGTTTGCGATCTCGGCCGATTACCGCCACCAATTACCTGTCCGAACATTGACGTCGCTACATCAAGTCAGTCAGGCATCCGACTAGTTTGCAAGTTTACTTACGTAAAAGTTAATCCATCAGCCGGACATGAGTTTCTCCCAGTCATCAGCCCGCCCTCACTCCTCGCTTGGAAACTTGCACGTAATTGCCCGCCCAGCCATCAGGAACGGGCAAATAATTGTCATTTTTGTCGGCCGTGGTCGAACGTGCTGGCCGACTGAGGATGGTTCAACACGGAAATTCGGTGTCCAGTAGCCGGCAAGGCGTGTTTTTGATAGGCAGCTCCACCTGGGTCGGGCCATGATCATGCTTAGTAATTGATGAATAATGCATCATGTAGGTGGAGTTGTTTAATGACGATTAAACCGTCCTCTATTGTCCTCAAGATTTAATGTCATTAAATTAGAATAATGGATTAGGATAATTATTGCATATATCTCTCTTGGAGCAGCGGGTACTGCACGTGGATCCCCACATTAGATATTGAATATCCAGGTGGGCGAGGTCGGAATAGAGTCCACTCACAAAGTCTGCAACCTCCTCTTCTCCATCTAGCTCGGCCCCGCCTTGATTGTGCCCCCTTGTTGTGCAACAGTTAAAGGAGGAGCTACAACAGGTGCCCCTGCTGTCATGGTTGGCCAATCAGAGAGCGATGTATTGGTCACGTGATGTCAAGTTGACCTGTTACAGGGCAAAAATCTGAGTAATGTTGCGCACAGTAGAACATTGCAATGAATTCCGTTTATGAGGAGAGTAATTTCTTGGATGACACGTCTACAGTATTCAAAGTAGTTAGTAGATGTACTAATGTAGATGTTTCATGTAGATGTATAATGTAGACTAGACTGTTATGGCCTTACGAGTATGCAGCAGTGTGGCGTGTTTTAAATGTATTGTTGTAAATGTATATTGTTGCAACTTGCAGTATAGAACCTGTATTGAGACGTAACCTATGTTGACTTCTGTTGCATCTTCCTCACAAGATCATGTCACATTTCTCGTTCTGCAGGCCAGCCACCACAGCCACGGAGCCTAATATCACAAATGCTACTAAAAATAAACCAACATAATTTTCTATCCTAATGATGAGAAGTCATGTTATCTCAGACAAAGTAACATAACAGCGAGTTAGAGATAGCCTGATAACATGTGAGTTGTAAGAGTGAGAGAGAGAGGGAAGGTTTGATGAGGGCGCGCGCATTGTACGTGATGTTCAGTGCGGTGCCCCAGCTTTCTATCAGGTCTTCCCACTGGCTTTGTGTAGCCAGCTTGTCCACGGTGATGGAGCCTTATCTGGACGTGAAGATTAAGAGAGGCGTTTGTATTGTTTTCTAACTTGAACTTGTACAGATAGGGATAACACAGAAGTGTGAAGAAGAAGTGTGAAGAAGTAGCGAAAGGAAGAATTAAGAAGTGGTAGGAGGTAGTGTGGTAGGCGAGAAAATATAACTAGTTGATTATGCAATGTTACGGGTTACATCTAATAAACGATCCAATTTCATAATTGTTAGAAAGTGACAGCCGAACTATCCTACCAACCTCCTGTCTTAAAGTTATGATAATAACGCTCTGCTCAAGATTCATTCGATGAGTTATGTGGGAGTAAAGTTTTGCGAAAAGCAATTGAGGAAATTTCTGTGAGGAAAGTTGCTTTTTATCTCTGAAAGGGGGAACACTTTTGATTTTTAGACAATCTGAAATATTCTTGCACCTGTTATGGAACACAACAACTGATTGGTGGTATGTAAAGATGCCCAATGTGTAAATGTTCAAATCGTTTTAATAACAATAACGCTACTGCTATCATTTGTTTTTTAAAACGCGCCGACAAAACAGGGCTCTGTCTCGCGCACGCGATAAAAGCGTGAGAGCAGGTCTAGACAATAGAAATTTCTACTGTTACACTTTCTTATTGTCAGATGAGGGGCAATTTTCAGATACCTCGCCGCGCATAACAATTGCGGATTATCGTTTTGTATGTAAGGAAACTGTGTTGTGGGAAAGTAGGAAGGTGCGACCCAATAGTCAATACCTACCAGGGGTAGGGTTGTAGCATTATGTTTTCTCATAATCATACTGGCCAGCCTCAGACGTTCACATGGTGTGTATACTTCTAAATATAGATTATAACATAACGTTGTGTAATGTATGTGCTACCATACTGTAGATCTCTCTCTCTCTCTCTCTCTCTCTCTCTCTCTCTCTCTCTCTCTCTCTCTCTCTCTCTCTCTCTCTCTCTCTCTCTCTCTCTCTAC
>JH154264.1:17402-50357 GCA_000226015.1 Mnemiopsis leidyi | reverse complement strand
ATATGATGACAGAGGGGAGAGGGTTTTGTTATGATAGCGATTATGATGACAGAGGGGGAGGGGGTTTTGTCATGACAAATAAATATTTGATGAAACAGTCCTTATTGACCTCCGGAACTCGAGCGTTAGAGGAAGAGGGTAAGGAACTAGCTGGTGGAAGTAAATTAAGTAGCTGGCTGATAACTTAGTAATGGCGATAACTATAATAGTGCATGACACAGCCTTGGAAATATGTACTTAGTTTTAATGAATTTTTGATAAAAATGACTGCCAATTAAAAAAAGCGACAATCAAAGTATTTTGACATGAAATTCGGGGAGGAGGTCCAAAACCAGAGATGACTTCATTATGGTAATTTGCCTCTGCAATTTGGGGGGGGGGCGTGTCGTGATGACGTTTGATGAATAACGGGGGGATTTAAAGATACCAAAAATTTAATGGCGTCATATTTGATCGACCCCTTATTGTTGTTGAACTTTAACTCCAGAACTACTGTCATCTGGTCCCCTGAATATGATGTGAATCGGTCTGTGGAGTGAGATGATATTTACGTGAAACATTTCTCTGACACCGCAAACGGACAGCAAAATCCGTGATGTGGGAGTTGTCTGACAAGAGAGGCATGTCATGAGCTAATGTGAATCATTATAAAATTCCAATGAAAAGCTATAACTTGTAGGAATTTCATTGTTTCTTCTGCATTCTGTTTGGCACCGAAACGTCATAAAATGACTTTTGTTGGGGGTCATAAAGAGTCCACCCGAGGCCAAGGGCGGGCCCCAAGGAATTCCAAGCCATCTTTCTGTCGCTAAAGGCAGAGAATCTTTCAAGATATGTCATTGCGTTATTTCCGTCAGTATCTGATCCGTCCAACTCCAAGATCAAATTGGTTTAGCCCCGTCCCACATGATCAAGACAAATTTCACTATCGGTATTACCATTCGTCAACATTTTGCCATATAGTCTTGTCCAATATCCATTCTACCATAATTTTGTTGGCTGCTCTGTTTAAAGGTAGGCACATGGGCATGGCGACAAGGGACCTCAAGGAGAACTCATTTGTTTCCGAACTGTTTGCTCTTGAGAGTAAAATTTACATAATTGTAATGGATCACCAGCCCACCAGGGCCAATTTTTCGAGCTTTTGTTGGTAGGCTTAACAATCTTTACTCAAAACTATAACAGGCACCATGCATTAACTATTTACAGAGACTGGAGAGAGCTGTAAAATTCTTAACATTTTTAATACAGCTGGGTGATAATACTATAATACTATTATATTGCTGCTTAGATTCGAGAATTATCGCGATCATTATAGACTGATACGGGCGAGGAAAGGTCATTTATTTTCATTAACGTAAATTAAAGAGCCCTTATTGAACTATTTAAAGAGTCAAGTTTCTTTTTGGGGCGTTAACTTAAAATTCATGCAGGGCAATCATAAACTTACGGTGCAGTGAATTATTAGTATATTCATCAACGACAATTAAAACAGAAATCAGGGTATGGGTGCCCACTTTAGTTTTGAGTTTTCGCAATTGTCCAGCAGTATGATGAATGTAGGGGCTTGCGGTACAGCTATTTAAATAGGTGGAGAAAGAAGCATCTGAGGCTAAGTAGGCATCGCAGTGTCATCTAAAATCGAATTGTTCTATTGACCGTGACACGACCCTTCCTTGTTACTTCCATTTTCCGATTATGTTCCCTTCTTCCCTACAATGAACAGTTATAGTCCTCCTTTAAATAACGGGAAAGCTTCATGTATTCGAAATAAAATTTGAATTCGAGTTTGAGAGTGAAATTACACAGTTCAACTATGTTGCTACACTACTCAAAAATTTACAACGCAGTAACACTGTGCAGGGTTGAGGGTGATGTAATTGCACGAGCACTGCACGACAGGTTTTCAAATCCCCTAAGCAGTGTATTAGTTTTATTCAACACTAGTTTTACTCCGGTTTAACTGAATCAAACAGCCATGTGGCTACAATGACACAATGTTAGTTGTAACCGGCCAATTACAGGAGCCGAAGGATCTTACAAGGCCAGGTTAAGGGTACTGTTCCCGCCAGAGGCTTCGCTACTACAAGCGTAGCTATTCATTTAACCCTTTATCTCGGTTTACCATTCATTTGGCTGAGTCGACCGAGGCTGCAAAGACCCAACAGAGTCTTTGCAAAGCGTACTAGTAAACGCTAAACCCTTGGGTGATTGGTTAAAATTATCTACAATTTATTACAAAACTATTATAACTGTAACAGGTGTATTAACTTTTAGTGTAAGGACACAAGATTAGGTGAATATCCAGAGCCAAATCTCCTAACCAGCCGAGATTAGACCCCAGTCGACTGCGCAGCAACCGAAAAGTTGATTTGGCCACCTTGCGGCTGGAATCAGTAACATCATACGTCTAAAAGCTTACTTAATGTTAGGTTGGCGGCAGTTTACAGTTGCAACAAATAAAACTTGTCATTTGTAAGTGACAGTGTAACTGTCTAGTGCTGGCAAATGACCAAGGTGTTCAGAAATGTTATGAATATGAAGGAGGACCTGGAACAAAGGAAGTATGCGAATCTAGCTCTCCAAGCAGAGTTGACGTTAAGGTTAAACGATGCAAGTTGTCCCACGTTGAGTAGATTGGCCGGGTGTTGTTCTCATTCTCTTATTTATCTGATGTACTTTGAAATGCAAATTTGCATCATCTCGCCCGTCAACAGATCTTTCTTTGTCCTATTTGATCACAAAGAATAGTTTGTCGATTCGGGAATCGGGTCATAGCGCTATCCGTGATTCTAGTAAAAGAAAGAGGGCTTTCAAGAATTCGATTAGGTAAAACGAATACTGTACTTGTTTCAGACTTTCTTTTATTCTTTCACAATGAAGATCTTGGGGCATGGCAATTCAAGAACTGAGAATGAATGTGCTACCTTAACCAAGGGCGTTCACCCCATTCTCTTTATAAATACGTAAACGAAAAACTTATTGTAAGTAGGCATACTTACCAATCTCATGGTGCAAAGTTTTTTGTTCCCTCTCAAATCTTTCTTCTTTCGATATTTTACGAGTACGTGCTAATAGTATTGTAAATTATACAACGAGCAATGACCAATAAGTATTAAATGTGCTATTGTCTTAATTTGAGTATAGAAGGCTCACTGTCGAGACTATTACATTTTGAGCCTTGATTACTAATCAAAAGCTGTCTTTGACTTTTCATGTATCACTTTGCCGTGTTTCGGGGACATTAAAGAAATCATTCTGAACTATTTTTCCCTCAAATTGTGATTTATTTGCAATTGCCGCTCTTTTTGTAATTTGTATAGCTTTAAAAAGCCAGTGTCAGCTAGGACAACTATACATATACATTTAAAGCACGCTCTCGGTTAGGGGGAGAGAACAGGTGAGAGAGGTAAGAGGAAGGTGCGAGAACTGAGAAGAGAACAAGAAAAGGAGTGAAGAAATGGAAGAAGGGAAAGAGAAGAGGAATAGGATAGGATATCGTTAATAAGAGTAGACAAAAACGAGGAGAAAAATGCAGATATCAAAGAAGAAAGGAAAGGAAAGCTGTGGGAGTTAGGGGAGAAAAGGGATAGGAGAGGAGATATAAAAAGAAAGGAGGACGGAAAGGAGAGAAGTCAAGTCAGGCAATATAGTTATTTCAGCCTGTAATTCATTTAGAGTGTTACAAAAAGCCATGTCTCTTAATTTAACGACAGTTAAGTTTCCTGTAGTGGTAGTACCGAACAAGTGCATTAGGATTGTCAATTTACTTTTTCAAGTACGACAAGGCAACGCCAAAACAGCATTGAAGGCTAAATTCCTGCAAAAATTTGCATAATTTGTCGTCAGGATCAATAAAAAATATATTCATTTTTTCATTTCGGGCAAATTTTATCAAGATAAATTGATTTTTTCCACCCTTATGCTTTTTCGTTTTATGCCGATACTAAGGCAAAAGCGAATGATAGGATTGGTTTTAATTGGTGGTTTTGACTTGTGAGAGGGGTAGGATTTGCCCAGTTTCCAATATTGCATCTAGGAGCCCGGAGCAGTTTAATCTATCATAACCGAATAAGAGACGTCAAGAAAAAACCGGCTTGATTTTACATGGTTTGTATGATAAGAGACGTCATATTTCCGAATTCTTGGTGAGGAGTCGGTAATTTTTCAATCGCATGACAGCGTTTCTCTAAATTAAATGGTCGTATCTGGCTTCTTACCGGTCAATTGCTGTCAAATAATGAAAAAAGTTTCCGACTCCTCCCCAAAAAATTCTGACGTCCATTGTTTTCAGGTTTCACTAATGATTTGCCCGCGTTTTATGGCAAGCAACGTAATGATTATGCAATGCTCGAAAGCCAAAATTTAGACACCTAATAACTACGTTTGGATTAATATTTCAATGCGATGGCCATACTATTATGCAACGATGTTTTAATTTCGTCATTTTAGCGAAGCCTTCGTTTATACGATAATCCATGTAATGCTCAAAAGCAAAAACTTTCACCTCTGATGTAGGTCTATGACGACTATCACAATTTGATAAACCGGCAAGATATGTATATGTATCATGTATACTGGCACCACTGGAGCAAGGGTACTTTGACCAGCAAGAAACGGTTTTAAATTTTGAAATTGAGGAAAATGGTATATGCGAGGTGTAAATCGTACCTTAAAAATAAGTTCAATTTTCAAAAAATTACCGTTTAAGAGCCTCCAAAATCGTCTCTCAGCATAGTAGAGCTGGTCACTGGTGTCATTCATTATTTAGTGTTACAGCAAATATTAGAATAGAAATGCTTATAGACTGCCTGATAAAGTTTCCGTGGCGCTCATGAGCTTATGGAAAAGGCTAAATTATACTGATACTGACTATATAGATATTCATTATTCAAGGCATCTGCCAGCCAAAGCCCAAAAGGCTTTACTGAGTTCTGCGTGGCTCTCTCTAGGGTCCTCTCGTTGTTGTAAACAAATAGGACTGATGTTTTCAGATAAAAAGGCTTATTAGATGATTTTATTGCTGTGCCAACCTGAAAACACGCCCGGAAGACTGACTCCCTGCAAGTGATAGTATTTTTATAAAGAAAGTATTTTCATAAAGAATGCGGTTTAAAGCAATCATGCACAATGCACATAGATTTTTTCCAGTCTATCCTTTTAACGAAGCAAAAAAACTTTGGAAAGGGCATTCACTTTTGGAAATGGGTGTGGACTGTGGAGTGGGTAGGGAAGTAGCTAAATGTGTGCAACATGTTACGTACGACATCTGGAGCTGAGTAACAAACGAATTTACATATTGATGTAAACTCCGCACTCTTTTTGTTACCACGGAGAGTCAATTCCTTCGTAACATTATCCAAAATGTTATTCGTGTTTGGGAGCACTATAAGTAAAAGTGTGCAGTGCGTTCCATTAAATTATAACTCCATGTGGAATTGCAGATTAAATTACGATGTGTCTCACTAATACTGATACTGTGATACAGGGAAACTCGCCTGATATCTCACAACAATCACATGACACAAATCATAACTTACAGGTCGCATGGCCTGGCAAGTTCTATTTCGGGGAGACCCGCAATTTAACTATGGTTTAAAATAATTGGTATTCAAACTCGGAAACTGCCTGGTGTTGGATCACTGACTAGTTTTACTGCAGTTGACACCAAATACTAGGTCACCAGATGTATTGTTGAATTTTAGAGCGTTAAGTTGACAGTTGTTGGCAAAAGGCTAACTTGCGAGGTTAGACGACGATAAAAGGAAATATGACCAGTGAAGGAAAGAAAATAATTGTTATTTTCTCTCTAAAATGAATCTTGTTATTAACTTATGACAAGTATGAATAATAATTGGGGTCCGACATGCCCTCTAGATTGCATACTATTCTGTAATAGAAATTCTAAGTAGCTTCTGTTGCTGATCGCTAATTTACATTCAATCGAATTTTTACGATTTGTTATAAGATAAGTTTTACAGCCTTTCTGTACCTATAGTGACATTATTAATGAAGGAGTTGTCAGTAAATTTTTCACGTCTTGTCATAAAGCTCTCGATAAGTTACGCAACTAAACAATGATGAGTCTATCCGCCGTATAGCCCCTGCCTCCCTTCTAGTTCTACAGGTGTTCTGACGTAAGACCAGATATTGCTATAGTTCTTAATGGAACCTAGAATTTCGATTTACAGTCCCCAAGTCTGGCTCAGTTTTATCAATTTTTATTCCAATCAAAAAGCACGGCCCGGCCGCTGGTTGGTTACCTTCATCATGGTATTCATTAATAGCCATCTGTCAGAGTTATAACTCTGAAAGAGATAGACAATTAACGAGCATTAGTGCACCGCATGTGCGCGTTTGCGTATCAAAGAAGTCTAAAGTTCAAGTGAAGTGTATTCTATAGTTCATTTACTTAGAACGATCGTTCAATAGGTAGCTGTTAAAGGTGAAGAGTACAGTACCCGAAATTATGGGAATTATCTACAAGTTTCGTCTCTTATCTGCAGGTAACAGTCAGTCAGTCAAACATTGAATTCTTTTCGGATATAGATATTGTTATATTTCAATTCCAATTTTAAGCTTTAATAATTTGTAGGAAGAAGGTTCTACGTTTTTTGTCATAAATTCTATGAATACTTGGCGGGCTTTTTATTTTGTTAACATTAATCATATTACCGTAACTGTTTTTCAGCATTACTTCTGATCATTTCAATCAAAAGCAACAGAGCTAGCAAAGAAGACCAGCAAAATTGTCTTAAAAATGAGCACATTTTGCTAGGAGTTGACTGGGGAAGAGATCTTAGCAAAAGAGCAAAGAAAGAAGCCTCAATGAAGCTTGAGGCAAGAATCTCTGACCAAAGTATGCTTGTCGCTTTGTGAGAAATAGAAGTTTGTTGTGGTATGATCATAATAAGAAATGCACGGCCTTGACCCTAACATATATCAAATTTAAGCGCTTTGCCGTTTTTATACGAATTCAAATCGGAGATAAATCTTCACACTTGCGTTTTTGGTAAAAAGAGTTATTTAAGTCTTACTTCAACTGCCCAGGTTTGCTCGAAAGTTCAAGCAGTCAAAAATTTAAGAGGAGTACGATACGCTATACGGAGGCGTTCGAGCTTATCGAAGACTTCGCCATGACGTCATTATCATGTACCTACTACATCAGAAAATACGAATCGGAGATCGCAAAAATGCCAGAGAATACGAAAGTAGGCTGTGCAGTTGATTGGGATCATCCCTGGATTGTGGTGTATTGTTTGTACAAGCATGTTGATGTTGCACTTGTAAATTAGATTTTGCTTTACAATCCCCATTCAGACTATTCAGACTACAGATTCAAATAAGAAATTTTGCTCCCCTGTTGCTTTGTACATTATTTTCTGTAGGTTTATTTAACGATTTTTCCTGTGGAAGTACATAATTATGGATTCTCACCTACTCCAAATGACATGATCAGGATGCTGAGCTAGGCAGAGGATTATATTTATTTCATTATTTTATTATTTATTTGATATTGTGTGCAATGAAACAATTATGCAATGAAATACTTTTGACATGAAATCTTATGATTGAATAGATTATACTTAATTTGGCTCAGTCAAATTTGTTAGTATTATGAGTTATGTCGTATATTTTGTTTTCGGAAAGTCATATAGTGATAAGCTCGATCATGAAGCACTAATCTTGTCCTGTCGTCCCGATCTTTGTTCTCATTCCCAGTGCAGCAAGTGCCCAAATAGAAAATCTGTCTGATAATTTTGTACAATGAACAATCCTTATCCCAACCCCTGAACCCAAACCCTATAATACTCACAGTAACTCTAGCCCTAACAGTAACACTAACCTTGAGGCTTGACCGACTTGATATAATCTTATAATATGCGGATAATATCACACAACACAGATATGTGTGGAGTTATGTGGTACCGCATTACACGAACTTGTCACACTTAACAATGTATACGTTTTCTGATGTATAAGTTCTTCTGGCATACCCGTGTATACATAGTTTCTCTCCGCTATCGTTATTGTTTTGTAAAATCCATTTAAGCATTTAAGCCATGTAGTCTGCGTCTCTCGCCAGCCATAATCATATAATAATATGATAATATCCTTGAGCTTTTTAAGTCCACTTCGTTACGTGATTTCGAAAAAAAATTCGAAACTAAAATCAGTACACTGGAAAAATGCTTCCAATTAAGTTTCGTACCTAATTACCCAATGAGAGGAAACCATTCACTTATGTTACTGGTACATCGGTACTGGATTAAACTTTTCTGGTTAACTAAAGTCATTGAGTGTTAAGTTCCTACACCTCAGCTTATTAGCTAAATTGGGCAGTGGGCACCGAGATATGTGCACTCAGAACGAATATGGTTTTACTTAGCGTTCCAGATTCCAGGCCAATTAATTAATCAAAAGGATCTAAAATTCCAATGCAAGGTGCAAATTTTCTGGGCCATTCCAAATATCGGCGAGATTTGATTACTCATTAGAAGAATCATGATTTAACACTGCAGAAAGATCGTTCGATCTCAAACTTAACATGATGTAATTGTGAAAAAGAAAGTGCTACTCCCAAAAGTTCGGAAATATCGATGATAGGTCGATGTGGGAGGTAAAAATGACCAGGTTTTTTAAAAATACCCAAGTTTGGTTGTAACATATGGATCGTGATGTCATGCTACTCAAAGGGGGTATTTAAAAGAGATACCCCTCGATAGACATCACTTCGCACGGTACTACAAAGGTGTTCTTTCGCAATTTGATCTCTGTTGTTTTAGTTTAGCTACAGCTGCTCCTAATAAACCCGCTGCTCATAGATAGACTACAGGATGAATGTTTCAAATACATGTATAACAGTCGGTAAGTTATATCTTTTACCGCGTGATGGTGTTATACAATATATACAATATGCCGGTTGAGTAAAACGTGTTATTTAACACTTACTCATTATGTAACTAGATAGTCATTAACATGTATGTAGGTATAAGGTAAGTGTACGTGCAGTATTATAAGCACAGTAGATACTATCTAGTGACTGCTACTGTGCAGTGTAAAGCACCCAGTAGTCTAAACTTTCTCAATTCAAGAAAATCTTGCCATGATTTCAAACTTCCAACGCACAGTCACAATGACTGCTGTGGTGTGATCGCTTCACTTCAACTCTCACACCAAGTCAAATATTTCAGTGTTACTTTTGATCAGTCTAGCTACAAGGACTGCAGAAGGGAGCTGCAAGGCATACTGCAAGGATACAGAAATACTATGTCTTAAGTCGACACATATACGCAACTGGCAAATGAAATGGGGAAGGGAACTAGCGAAACAGGCTCAGAGGGCTGCTTGGAGGGAGGTCAACGGTGGAGATGAAGGTAACTATATAAAACTGTCATGAAGTTAGAAATACAGAGATTTCTTTCCCGCTGACACCAGGAGGATGCCAACCGCAGTGTACCGGTCATATTAGGTGATGCCTTAGAATCCGTTCGGCATCGTCTATCGGAAGAGCTTCCTGGTATGAGGTTTTATAAGTATAACAGCGAGCCAGCCCGCTGGCAGTTCTAAATTGTTGTACCTCTCGGCTGGAAACGCTTACCAACAGTAAATGTGGAGGCATTAATCGGCCGGTTCGTTGAAGAGCACTAAATGATTCTGTACAGGAATTCTACATTCCGGGGATTTAATAAAGATTATCAAATTCATAGTGAAAACTGAAACCTGAACTTTTTAACATGAAAGATCCTTATTTCCAAAACCATGACAGACCGTAAAGGTTTCATGTTTTTGTATCTAAGATAAGGCACAGCAACATATTAAATGGTGTCTTGTTGAAAGTTAATCTTTAGTTATGAAAAAACAACAGCGATACTTAGTTAAATAGTTATATGTTGTTTTCAGAACACCTAATTTCAGAAGCAGACGATATTGGATTAAGCGATGCGTCCACCACGGTCAAGATCAAACACGTAATCCCGGACTTTGCGATGAGGACAGAGTCATGTCGGCACTTCCTGCAGACCTACCATGCCACCATCAAGAAACTGTTCCAGAAGGGCAAGTTTGGGTGTGGAGTGGATTGGAACTCAACCTATATTGCGGTGGTGTGTCTGTACAAACCACTAACATCATAATGCTGAGAAGTTCGGACTATTATTATTAGGCAGGATTCAGGAACTGATAAGTGCGCATTGAAGATCGTATTTGTATAATTTGAAGATCTAAAATTTGAGTCTAACTAAGATCTATTTAACGTTAAATATCTCTACTAGCCTACTTTATTTTTTTTTTCAATTCTTGAATAGGACTTATGTATCAATTTTAAGTAATTTGTAAATTGAATTATTAAGCCAAACTGTATAGACCGATGAACTCTAAATAAAAAGATAACAGCAAGGGTTAAAAATTTGTTTATGTACGAAATAAAATACTTATTTGATTTACTTGTCATTTCATGTATGCTTGCCCGTTAAAATCAATTATTGATTCACTTTCTATCCGATATTTTGAATAAAATGTCTCAATTTCATGGATCCCCTTCCCGTTTGAAACGCACGAAAGTTCGACTGGAGCACAGTAGATCAAACTTTGGTCTTTGAACTTCCCTAAGTGTTGGACTTTCTTGCGTTTACAGGATCAGACACGACATTTCCACGATTTTTGACCATTTGGCCTACGTCCGGGTGTCATGGTCAAATGGTCAAAAATTTTTGACCATGACCATATGAAGATCTACAATTTAAGTTTAACTATGAGGCATGCGCATGGAAAAATTTTCAACAATCTGAAATAGGACTTATGTATCCAATTAATTCAAATTTTATTATCCTGTAATGTTGAATTATTAAGCGAAACTGATGGACTATATATAAATAGCTAAAGGCAAGGGCAAAAAAGTTTTCCATGTTCGAACTAAAATTAAAATATTAACTAGATAAACTTGTCGTTTGATTGGAGATATGAGATATGGTCGCCTGTTTATATCAAATATTAGTAGGTATTTGAATTTTCGTATTTGTTACACCTGTAGCCAGGCTTTTGCAGTTGTACTGAAGGGGCAACCTGGAAGATTCGAGATATTTTATCGGAGACTCTCCTCAATCAACCCTCAATCACGGTTTGCCAGTCAATCGGCTGAGTCGACCGAAGAAGGTTGCATAGACATATGCCCTAAGCAAACTTCCCTAGCTTGGGAATTAAACCCCCTGCCTCCTGCATAGGAGGTCGAAATAGATATTGAAAAACAACCATCCCGTCAAATTTTTACTATGAATAAAATGTTTAAATTCAGTGAATGACTGAGAGTTAGGTATTAAGGATACTTTTTTCGACGCTACAAAATAATTTTCCTTACATCTGTAAACCAATCAAAATTAAAGAAAAACCAACCTCCACTCCTTTGCAACAGGTCTCAGTGCTTCCCTTGACGTGAAATAATTTACAAGCGTTCTCCTCAGCCTCCGCTGCTGCGTCCTCTTCCTGGGACTGAATTAAAAGAGTTACAAACTATTAAACAAAATTACAAAAAACTACTCCAAACATGAAACTGCGTGAAAAGTCTTTCACCCAAAATCATTGCTTGCCTTATCACTTTCCTTCCCATCTTAAGTAATGCAATGTTTGATCTAAAAAAGCAGTACAAGGCGGCGGAGGTTAACAATAAAACTTACCGCTGCCTCCGTCGTTGCTTCAGTTCCTGATCCGTTTACACCGTTTTCTCCACCCTGAAAGCAATGAAAATCAAACCGAGGTACTGATGTCAACAGTGGACTAGCGGTTTTGTTTCGTTAAATCACTGACAAAAATGGACTTTTTAACCGAACCTTACATCAACACCTTTACACCAAGAATTCTGCAGAGTATCGTGGCTATAGTTTTGAACGACTTTGTGATCAAGTTTTACTGAAAAGTGGACTAAATGTGGTTTCGCTTCTTTACGCATCTATAGCATCAATTTTGTCTTGATCTTCCTACTTTGGAAGGGGGACTTAATCGATTATCGGACTGCTAATGTTAACTCGTACAAGTTAAGAAGTTACTTGTAGATGCTCTGTGTTCTGTAACTTAGTGCTGGCTGTTTTGTGAACTGTCATGATATAAATATCGTACAGTTATCTCCGGCAAAAGATTGCTTATTGGCTGTGTGCTTGCTGTCAAGATCGGTCATACTTAGGAGCTATATGACTGATATGGTTTTTATCGTTTTAATACTGCGCGATTTGGTGGCCTTCATTATTTCGGTAATAATCTTGCTTAACTGTTTTACAACCATTGCCAGCTTATCTCGAATAGATGATAGAGGGCTCTGCAATTTATTGAAACCAAATTGTGACACCAAGTATGCTGTGATCTGACAAAAGTATTTCAAGACCAATTTTAAAATTTTTGATTTTTTCACTGAATTTTTCTTTGGTTTAGGACTGTTGGCAGTCTGGAAGGACAAAGCCTACTATTCACAATTATTCTATAAATTTGGCTTAAAATTGCGTTTGAGGCACTTAGAGATATCGGATGACTATGAAAATGCCTAAACCTTTAAAACACAAAAGGTTTTCCCCTGAGATAGATATTAAGCTTCAAAGCTTTCATGAACATTTGCTAGGCCAATTTCAAAACTTTAACCTTGATTTACTCGAAACAGCATTGTTTGTTCTTTTTTCATTTCTTGGCCAATTCTTATGCTATAATATAACTTTTTGATGATAAGTGATACTGATTCTCCAATTCTCGTGTAAACTTTTGCTTTGTCAATAATTTTAAATTCAGTTGCCGATACTTTTATTTCGAATCACTATTTATTCAAATGTTGCAGAAAAAAAATTTCGAGAGATGGGAATTTGGCAAAACGTATTGCCGGGTTTTATTTTAAAAAACTTATGGTGAAAAATAGAATAGATTTTGCAAAGACACTGTACCGACCTTTTTGACGTGATTAAAGGAGGACTTGACGCCGCCTTGTCTGATGATAAGAGTTCCCTTGAAAATGAGCATGAAATGAGGGGGCTCTTTTCCCTGGACTATTCTCATCTGTATGGGTCTACCGCCGTACTTGTCATCTAACTCCACAGCAAAGGCAGCGGCAGCTCCACGTTCATCTGGGGTGCTGTGTGCTCCCTAGGATGGAGCATGTCAGTTTATATTACAGAAACACCAGGTTAGCAAATACATATTAGCATATTGATTTATAATGGATATCATCAAGCTCTAGACACGAAGTGGGTTTTTTAAGTACAAGTTTAAGTTTCGGCCTTAAAATTCATAAAAGAGTCTCATTAGTCATTAAATGTTTTGCGTTCAAGTCTTTAAAGATGAGTCCTGTAAACTATGACCAATTTATTCTCGAACTTATGTTGCGAAAGTTTGTTATCTGTACAGCTTTTCGGCTCTGAAACGGAAATTAAATTGAGAATTCCACTCTCAACACGATCAATATCAAAACTTACGATCCAGTAGTAAATGATCTGAACTTCTTTGCCATGACCTGCATTTTCTCGGTAACTGTAAAGCACTATGTAACAATCTCCTGAGAAAAATTGCCCGATTTTGGAAGCTGGAACCGCAACTGGCTTCATCTTCTCGATCCTCCACACCTGAGATAAGATAACTTTTAACTGTAGCCTGTTACTGTGGTTACACAATCAATATGGAATATGACAAATGACAATATGGAATTCTGTTTCAGTGCAAGGTGCTTAGAATTTTGAAAAGGTCAAAACTAAGGGGTTACTGATGCATCAATAACATTGATCAATCATTCATTTAAGAAATTTGTCAGCTTGAGCGCGCTAAGTGCCTAAAATTGCGCGCACAATTATGTTACGGTAAGTGCTTACAATATTTGTGCAACTTTCTATACATAAAACGCGATCGGTGAACAAGTCTCCATAAAGAGATCGCCGACATTGCCACAAAATTCTGCAAAAAACACAGGGACTCTCGGAATTAACTCAGAATGTTCATACCCCAATAACTCGGGTTGTGAATTATGGAGAACGGTATTCCTTGGAAAGTGTCTCACATTTTTTTGATTTAAGGAGGACTCTCACATTTGTTTTGATTGAGAAATCTTCTTGCAAAATTAGCTTGCTGGTACGTACAACGTTTTTGAGACTCCTCCCTCAAAACAAATGTGAGACACCTCCAGAGCAGTCTAATTTTACACGTAAATTAGGGTTATTATACACGTATCTATTCTGTATCTAGTCTGTATCTAGTCTGTACCTGTTTCTCTCCCGCACCATCGTCGAACATTCTCTTAGCTTCACTTCTCTCTCGTCTCTTGTGCAGACTATTGACTGTGACAGTCGGAGCCGCTCTTCTGTAACGGGGTTTACTGTTAACTGATGAATCATTATTTAATTTTACATCAGTTAACTTAGTAGTTTTGTAAGTTATAAGTTTATTTTGATAAAATCAGCTCTCACTTTAACTTAGGTGAGCTACTTAGAGTTGCGCCGGTTTGCCAAGCCAAGAAAAAGTCCTAAGTGCTGACAACAACGATATCTTGCAAATAAAAACTAAGGCTGTATATTACGTATCTTTCTAAGAGGAGCTGAAATAAAGAACTATGAAATTCCAGAAGATTGAACTAAGAAAAACCTCTTCTGAGGTTCTGTTTCGTGGTTTTGAAAGACTCGCTCCTTCCACACTCCAACAAAACATTGTCTGAACTCGACTGGCTCAGCGTATTGGTAACAAGCAGTAACCATGGTGTCTGCCGGGTAACCCTTCTCTATCATGTACTCCTGGGGAACTGATGTTAGTTCATGTTATTTTATCGTAATGTAAGTTATTGTTATTTTATCATAATGTTAGTTATTGTTATTTTATCATAATGTTAGTTATTGTTATTTTATCGTAATGTTAGTTATTGTAAGTCCATTATAAGAATAGTTATGTAAATAGTTTGTGTTAGGTAATTATAATGTTAGTTTTTGTAAATCAACTACAGCATAACCTCTATTTACCGGGCCTTCTCCCTTTCCCCCGATATTTCTCAATACAGCAAAACATACAGTAAAACATCTCAATACAGTAAAACACGTTAGTTCATGAAGCATCTTATCCATAAAATATTCCCTAAGATAAATGTAAATCATCGAGAATTAGTGAACAATGAGCTGTACTCTGAGCAGGAACAAATGCTCGACCTTGTTACACGTAGAATATCTGAATATTTTACTAATTTGTTTATATACATAATTAATCACCTGGCCTTGAGGCCTATAGTTCATTATTATGCCGAGTGCAAGTGACACTGACCATGTATCTTCTTAATTTGTCGTCTTTTTTAGATAGTATGCATTTTACTCGGGCCAAAAATCTTAAACACGCAAATTTCTAACATTCCGTATAACTTAATTTCTCGATCATACCAAAAGTCAGTTCTTCAGAGAAAGAAATTCAGAGCTATGGTAGGTATGCAGAGTTGAGATGATCTGAGGTTCAGGATAACAATACGCTCATGCAGGATCGCACACACTCCCTGCTCTCTCCTTTAAACCTTTACACAAAGTTGCTCTCTCACTACATTCTCTCCAGGCGACACGTCTCTCTCCCTCTCTATTCCTCTCTCTCTCACACTAAATGTAACATGGCGCTCCATTACAATGCTACATTCTGCACTGCCCCGAGTTCTGCTCCCTATTGGACGGGAAAGTGGGAGAATGGGATGGTCTGCAACACGGCCCCCGCTCCCGGAACTGGATGGGATAACGAGGCCATGTCTTGTAGTCTCCATCTTAACACCTGTAGCAGGCTCTCCAAAACGTGTGTTATAATGTCCTCTTGCCATTATGCCCTAAACACTGGAACGAACTGCTAGCTTACAATGATGTAATTGCAACAATGCAAATGAGGCAGATTCTAGATGACATAGGGACTAGGTTCAAGGGCCAAGGGTGTTTTGAAGCTGATCTTCAGAGAAAAGATTTTGGTGATTATAACGTTGTACCGGAATCAACAATTTCGGACTTTATGGGTCATGTGATATAGATCATAAATTCAGACCTGACTTTTGATCTAAGTCGCCCGAAAACCCTAATTATGATTCATCTACTGTATGTATCTCTGTTGTGAAATTCTTAAGCCCCAAGAACAGTAGGGGCCCTGCTGACAGTGCGAAGGGGGCGCAGCCTCAGGAGTCGCAAAATAGTACAAAAATGAGGGACAATTTCTTACATATCAGCTGTACTAATCAATAGTTAAATTGCGCTTTTGGACTTTTGCTGTTACGGCCGAAGTTTCGCAGTTTTATAACTTTTATCTAAATCTAATGAACTGTCCTTATCGGCTGGGTCATGTAATGGTTTCATTTACGCCTCCCATGCAACAGACCGGGGTTCAAAAGATGTGAAATCTAACCGAGGCGTATATCATGCTGGATTTCCTCTCCTCCCTACTGCTGAGCTTGCCGTGCCAGACAAAGATCTTGTTTCCACCGTGGTCCAGGATGTAACTGTCCTGCTCGTCCAACTGCTCTTGTTTCAGAGGAGCTCTCGCAGCCAGCTCCATCAGCATCCTTCCACTCGCGTCCGACACTCTAAGAATAGATATAAGTTAGTTTGTGTGTATGTGTAATGTGTATGTGTGTGTGTGTGTGTGTGTCTGTGTGTGTGTCTGTGTCTGTGTGTTTGTGCGTGTGTCTGTGTGTCTGTGTATGTGTCTGTGTATGTGTCTGTGTGTCTGTGTGTCTGTGTTTAAACTCTTTGTGTTTGTTTGACTGTCTGTGTGTCTAAGTCTATGTGTCTAGTGTAACCAGTCGGAGTGGAATAAAGCACGTGGGAAGCGGAAGATAATTATTAGCTTCTTCCATGATCATCGCGTTAAATGCACGTGAAAGGGGACAAAAATATCCAGCTATGCTAGCTTTACAAGTAAACTGTCGCATGTCCGCATGAAAAATGAAAACTTCCTTTGCTTTACTTGTTTACTTTCATAAAATGGCAATGGCATGGTTTACAGAAATGTAGAGTGTAGACCTGTTTAACGACCTTATATAAGATTTACAAATCTGCTTACCAGGACTAGTCTATAAATAATCTAAGTCCCGGTTCATGACTATTAAGTAGCGGTTTGTTCTAGGATAGTGAAGTCCTTAGCCAGTGTAACATAGATCTGTTAAACCTGGTCCAGAACAATGGATACCTACATACACTCTGTACAATGTACTTTTGATCCTTGGCCTGGGCTGAACCTGGCCTCAGAAGACAAGATTCCGCTTTCGGCTCTTCAAAGAGAAATGAAGCACGTAAATTAGTTACGTTCACCTTCCCAAGTGCGCTTTTAACAACCCGGAGATCCTTTTCACATCTTCTCTTGTGATCACAAAAGTGTTATGCACAGCCAATTATATTTTCAAGAGATCTTAAAAGAAACTTCAAAACAATCAAAAAGACAGAGTACAGCAACTCAACCAAAGTCCGAACATGCCTCACCTGATAAGGTGCATGAAGGTACTTTGAGCAACAAGAGAATCGCTCCCTCCCTCGGTAGCAGACTTGATGTGGTTTATAAACTCGGGGTTTGCTCCCAACACAGTAAAGAACTTCCTGCCTTCAGCTCTCAGCACTGTTTTGTCGTTTTGATCTGATGGTGAGGTGTTTCTAATAAATTTTTAGTTGAAATTTCGTAAAATCTGAAGTTTATTTCTGGTGCAAACCACGAATAATTCAATCAATTTCATTAGAGCCGTTCAAAATTATAATTTTTTGTCAAGACTTAAGTCATACCCAAAACGAATACTTGAGAGGTTCCTTGATGTTCCACGTCTCTTATCTGGTTCGCAACTTCAATTCCCTGAGGGATTATAAATAATGTGATAACTGACTAATGGGGGAAAGACAAGGCAACATGCTATGGGGTCTGCGTTTACCAATAAAGAATATATGATCAACATATGGTCGGCAACGGGCAAAATGAGGTCAGATCCAATTTGTAAGGGCAAAGAAACAAAGCAGTGATTACACAGACTAAAAGTTTATACCACGTAAAAGCATAGCTTGAATCGTGATGTTTTTGATGGGATAAAAATTCTCGATTTTTTATCGCTATCACATGATCACGAACTTTACACAAGGATAAATTTAAATTTATGATCTTGAAAGAAGAAAAAAACTTCAGCACTTTGATTTGTCCTCACCTTCTGCCGCTCAATCTTGTTACTCTCACTACCGTAGAAGAGATAGACAATCTGCTTTGTGTCAAGTATAAAGACATCCCCACTGTTGACGCTGTCGATCAAACAAGGAACTTCAGTCACCCTTACCCTTCGTCTTCCTTTTACCTGTCAGAGTTTATTCTCAGTACAGTAGATGGACTGTTTTTGACTTGATCCCCTTCAAACATAATACAATTAACAGTTTATCAAATAAAATACAAGATGTTAAATAACCTGGTACAGTCGGTTTTTGAAGACGTCCACAACTTTCTTGAACCCTGATCCTACACCACCGTCTTTGTATCTGTATGTTAATTAGGTTTTATAACACATATCATATGTTAGCTACAATTATAGGCTTTGCAGTGTGCAAACATGCACAGCAAATCTTGAATTTTGAACGAAATAGATCAAAGAATCGCAAATAGACAACTGAGAAGTTTATAACAGAGCCAACCTTAGAGTTTTGAAATAAGATCTGAAATTGGCAGACTCATTTCCCTGGACCTCTCTGTGTTGCACCGGCGATCCTCCCAGAAGATCATCCAGTTCCACTGCTTTGATAGCTGCTATACCTGCCTCGTCCTACAAAGTAAAACGTCTTTCTAAATGGACGACAATTTATGTTTATGTCCGCATAATTTGAGAGTTAAACCATGATGAAACCAAATTTCGATTTATGTAAAAAGTTTGGCACTTTTAGAGCATTTTTACGAGCACATCGATAAAAAACATAACAGAATGCGACTGCTCATTCGCACGGGCTGTCTCAATAGATATTGAAACTTTTTAACTGACTAAAATGCTTTGAAAATTTTGGTCATCAATGCAACTCCTTGAAAGTGCTTCGATGTGAGCAACATCTCATCATATTGGGTGAGGATTCTGGATTAATGTAGGAGCATAAAAAGAGATTGAGAAAAATGTCATGCAAATAATCATGCAAATAAGGATAAGGAATTAGGGGTCGAATCAACTTTACTAGTGATCATATTAAATTCATGCACACGATACAAATGCAATGCAAAATCTGCAAACAAATTACCGAAGTGTTTTGACCGTGTCAGAGCGCTCTACACCGATAAAACAGTATCATGACCGAGAGTTACCTAATCGAGATAAACATACTATTTCACATAGCAAGCATTTGAAAGTGTAATCTACACTCGTAATACAGTTTCAATGTTCTTTTCCAAAATCAAGTAAATGTTTGTTAAAACCAGCTTTTAGTGTAAACACTAAACAGCACTACTTCATTGCAACTCACATTGGATGTTTGTGATCCCAGCCAGAAGTGAATGTCGTATTTTGTACGGGGTTGCTTCACTGTCTGAAAACCAATTAATGTGAATTCAATTTCTGATGACACAAATAGATAATGTCATTGCTAAAAACTACGTGATTGACAACATCGTAGAAACACATGTAGTTGACACAATAATATCATGTCATGTAGTAGGTATAGATACCTACTAACCTTCAAAATGAGGTAGGAATCCCCTTTGTAAAATACACCACCATAAGCCTCTTGTTGTGCAGGTGCCAGTTGCAAATTCTGGAGAGTTGTTGATAGTTAACTAACTAGACCGGCAGAAATTACCATAAATTACCTGTCAAGCTGCTACTATACCAGGGCCAGCATGCTATGAATCAAGTATGAAATCGGGAGTATCTTAATCGAATCTACAAATCGATAACAAATGTATAAACAGAAAAGCTTTATAACAGAGCACTATAGATTAATAGAGCACTATAGATTAATAAATATATAAGGAGTTATATATTATTGCTTAAAATTATAAGTAATTTCGAGCAACATCGAATCAGATTTAAGATTCTGAACACAAGAAAATGAAAAACAATCTATGAAAAGTCAGACTCCTACCTCTACCCTCCAAATCATGATGCCAGCCTTTATCCCAGCTTCACGGAGAACTGGATCTTGGACTACAGGCATCTTTGATCCTTCCTACCTACGTATATTATAACATGAACATGATGAAATGTGTGAGGTTAAGTGCTGTGAAATCCATTATATTATCATGATCATCTAAATATATAATGCAAACTTTTCTAAAAATCACATTTCATCGATTTAGGCTTCCATCTTAAGACCAAAAGCGCTGAAATTTCGCAGATCGTACATTGTGTAGAGGAGATGGTTTAAAACAACATTATAGCAACAAGATCTATTTACTTTTGTTAGAGCAGTTGGAAGGTTTGGAAAATAAGCATTTTTGGGCAAGGGTTTATGCAATGGCAACTGTACATTTATATCAGAAAAGTTGCATGTGCAAATTGTTCCTTCAATTTCAACCAACCCTCTACAATTATTATTATAATGTCACGAAAGAAGAATTTAACAAGTCTTTGTCATCAGTGGAAGGACGGGATGCTGCTGGGCACCTGACTATGCAATTTTCTTGCAATGACTGGGAAACCATGATTGAGGGTTAAATGAGGAGGGCCTCTGTTAAAAGATCTAGAATCTGTAACAAAATGTCTAGAGGTGCCACTGAGATATTACCCCAAAAACTTAAGAAAACAACAATTAAATAAAATGACATTTAAAATTGATTCTTAAGTTCCATTTAGGAGCCCACCAGATTGAGATTTTTGTAACTAGACCAGGACCTCTGAGCCTGAAAATTGTTGCAGAACAGCAGGTTGGCTACCTGTTTTACTGCCCATAGAGATAGGGCCTGTACATTTGTCCTTATGATCACATACATCCCTGTGCTAAGCACACATAAAATGTCTATAAGGGAGTTAGACGCAAAAATCTGAACACAAAAGGGAAGTTGTACACTTGATATATTGTACTCTGTTGCTGCTACAGTCTTCCCCCGATTTACCGGGCCCCCTAAATGTCAGAGGTAAATTACCATAATGACATCATCACAGTTGGAACCCCCCTCCCTACTTCATGTCAAAAAACTTGATTTTTGATCTTTCAATTTGCAGTCATTTTTGAAACTTGATCAGTGAAAACACAGTATTTCACCAGATTTCTGAATCAGAATTTTAACTTGAGAATTTTTCTTCTGATTTTGTAAAATTCTGATAAAAATTTTCGAAAGAAATCATAAATTTTAATCCTATTAATCCTAAAAATTTTTGATGACACCATCATTGGCCAAACCCCCCTCCCCCATCGTCATCAATCGTCATCGTTTGGAAAATGGAAACCCCCTCCCCTCTCTAGGTGATGACGTCAAATGTGAACGACCCCTAACCGCTCTCCAGCGATATTAAGCCCTACTGTGACCAAAAGTAAGTCCAGTTCTGGCAGAAATCACTCCAAGGCTGGTGTGTGTGTGTGTGTGGATTTAGTCGACTCTCCTTCATCTCTTTGCAGGTCTCTATTCGATCTCAACAAGTGCCCCTGTAACGGGAGTACTGACTGTTGGAAGATCAACTGTAGTAAATGCCGCCAATTTTGGCACATACAATGTGTTTCCCTGGTTGGTCTTGGTAAGAATGAGATCAACAAGTCAACTGGCTCTGTCCCTTCTGTTACACTGCCCCTGTTGCCAGCACAGATATCATTGATAATACCTCGTGCATGACATGCAGTAACACAGGAACTCTGAGAGATGCTAATCACGCACTTGAGGTCTCTGCAGCTGCAGTAAAAATTGAACTTGCTCCAGATCGTGATATTATTACAGGCAGTATAAATATATCCACGCTTACTGATGAATTAAGTACATATCAAATGCATTGAAGAAACATATCTATTTTGGTGAATTAATCATGCACTTGGTAAAAAATCGAACATCAGGCATTTTAATGAAATCATGATTTGGTTAATTTGATAATAACACTCTCATAACTGTAAACTTAAATAAATAATCTTATAAGTAGTCAAATAATCTTCAACTTTACAATAAGGAACTATAACTCTATACTTAAAACTAAGCGAAGGCTTCTGACATTGTATTTTAACTATGCAATTAACCAGGTGCTTACGCCACGCGCTGCTATATTAATTTTCTTGTCGCGGTGACACCCGGCTCGGCTCACGCAGCTAAAGCTGAACGAGTCGTTAATCGTTAAACGGTAAACGGATATTACATATAATCTCGTCAATAATTTTCAATTCCAGTCACCTCTGGTGTTGTCGCGGTGATACCCGACTCACGCAGCTAAAGCTAAACGTTTCGTTAAAATGGTAGACGGATATAATCTCGTCAACCTCTGGTGGCGCGCGCGACGCGCGCAAAAGGGCCGGGCCTTGGTAAAAGTTGTCTTCACGGCAGCAGGGCTAAACAACGTGTAGCAAGGTTAAAGCAAGTCTTGCCGCGCATCTTCTGCACTGAAGTAATTAGTTAAGTTCGCGGATTTTTTTCGAATTGACTGTTGACGAGATTATATCCGTCTACCGCTGCGTGAGTCGGGTATCACCGCGACAATGCAAATTGACTGTTGATGAATTGCGCAGATCGCGTGACAAATTCTTTTATTAAACGCCACAAATATCAACGGGCGATGCGCGTCTAGAATTTCTTCGCCAGGCTGCAGAAATGCGTAACAGCGCGTGATGGCCGCGACAGTAGGTTATCAACCTACAAAGCCAGCGGATATTGTTAATTCTTATGCTAGGGTAATCTTACTGCCTACGCGTACGGCGGTTATTTCTGGCTATATTTTGGTAATATCATAAGACGAACAATAAAATTAAAATTTTTTCTGCAGAAATATATCATATCATTTTATATTGAAACGTTGATATTTACGAGTTGAAGCGTACCGAAAAACAACTGCAGACAAATAAGTTTACCGTTAGCGGACAATTGCTTATTCCTCCCATTCTGGTCATGGTACGAATTTTCCAGTCACATTTGAACTTTATCTCAACTTACAGTACCGTATAAGCAATGTCAGAGCAGCCTCAGCTACGCTAAAGAGCACTGTTATAAGGGGTCGCCAAATTGTCCATGTCGGAAAATGCTAAACAATTTTGGAAGATTAACTGTGGGACTACTTTAAGTTTTGATTTTTTGGCCATATTTTCACAAATTGATCCCAGTTAGCCCTTATACCTGGGGCATCCCTTGGGGATTTTTACCTTCAAGTGGCGCCTCATGAGCTAAACCTTTAACACTACACCACTATCAACGTAATGAGAGCGGCCTTCCCAACAGAATGAAGATCTGCTTGTATAACTGCATAAAATATTTACATCGCTTCACGTTCAGTGCAGTGCAATTTGTAAAGTCTTGTTGCTAAGTGTGTCAGTTTTTACCATTTAAACAGGCTGTATAACGGTAAATTTGCACCATACTATGTCAGATTACTGGGCTATGCTGTGCTTTGACACATAAACATCATCCAGGAGTGGAGGAGGATACTTAAAACTGGGCTTCACTTTTTAGCTGAAAATTTGCTTATAATGCTCCCTTGGTGTCCCTCTGTATGTAATCGTTTGTACCCAAAAATCTAGAGTAGACATGAAGTGATGATTCTTCAAGCTTCATGTTCGGGTTGGTTAGAGTCTACTATAATTAGTAAAACAAGCCTATTTAACCTGCATAATAAATATTTTTCAAATTTGGCACATGTCAAATAGCTTATAAGAAATTTCCTAATAGAAGTTGTAGAACATATTGGAAGGGGGAAAATGATGCATAGGTCCCTCAATCCAAATCGTTAAGAGGGCCATTGTACCCCAGCCCCCTTTCAGGTTTTTTTAATCACAATTCTTACGAACTTCCATGGCATCTTGACTGAAGGAGAAAACCCGCTGGAAGCTATTAATCTCTGCACCAGTTCAGAATAGCAGATATCTCCTTATCTGTAAGGACAATGTGTAAGAATGTGTGAAGGATATTCACTAAAGCACAGAGGCTGCTCATAAGTGACTGAACTTGGCACGGGTGGATTCTGAGAACTGCTGCTCCGGGGGATTAGGGGGCTTGCTGTAGGCGCGATCCACCGATTTAAAGGGGTCTAGAATGTACCAGAAGGCACTAAAACAATAATTTTCGTCGTTTGAAAGGAATTTCATAGGAAGGAGTTGATTTGAGGCTCTGGAAGCTGAAGTTCCATACTCTGATATAAACGGTAGGAAAGGTTAACGATATAGTTGGGAAGGATTCCTGGGCCAGCAACCAAAATATTAGATGATGAGGACTGAACTGAAGAACCTATCTCCTATCACCGGGCTTTGGAACTTGTAACATAGCTGAACACGACATCACAAGGAATAAAGAAAGCTTCCAGGAACTCATACAAGTGGCTGAAGCTCATCAGAAGAAGTATGGAAAAAAGACCAAGAAAGATTTGAAACAGTTTTATTAGATTTTTATGAGTGTAAATGAGTGTAAATGTTGTGTAATATACTATGTTACTTATTTAATAACAGCAAATTTGCGTACAATGTCTCAAATAAATAAGTCGCAATAACAGATAAAATTCTTATAACTGCCGTTTTGGGTAGGAAAGAGTGGACTAAGGTACATAAAAGTGTCATACTTGAATATAAATGGTAGAAAAAGGTTAATTTTAGTGAAAGTCTCATCACTCTAGGACCTTCAGGTGAGGAGCAAGCAGCTCGCAGAAGTTGCCTCCTCCCATGTTCCTGTTTCCCAACTTTCCCAACATCCTAGAGACTTGGGAGTTGGGCTAAAGTTAACCTTTTCCTACTGTTTATAGTTTGGCACTTCCCGAGCCTCAAATCAACTATTTCATGTCGAAAACACAGATTTAGTTATTTTTACCTGTTAAAATTAATGCCAAAAAATGGACGTGGCCAGAGCCAGTGTTTCCCGTTAGAGTTAGGGCCTGTCTAAATTTTTTGGTGGTTATTGGGCCTAGGGAGCAACAGATTAGCTTTATACTGTAATTATTTTGACATATCTTGATATTTTTGCCTGCAGCAGGCTAAATAGACTCTTTTCACTGGCACTTTAGCAGGGGCGCTTGCGTTGCGAACTGCCCCTGCTAAAGTGCCAGTGAAATGGCCTATTTAGCTTACTGCAGGCGAAAAATTTTGAAAATTTAGCATCTGTAAGATTATCTCCATGATGATGCTGGCATCATTATTTATTATTTATTATTTTATATTTATTACCTATAGTGATGATCATACTGGCTGATTGCTACTTTAATCTATTCTAGACATTTCAGGGGAGGGGGGGTGAACGATATGGTCAATGTGCTAATATGTTAATATGTTTAGTGTAGTCAAGAGATGGAAATGATTTCATACCTTTTGCTATACAATCTAAAAAAGAACTAGTGAAAATTTGCAAAGATATGTGTGTAATAAACACAGCCTGTACATCATTTAGCCAAATCGGCAGTCGTAAAATATTTTATTGTAATTAGTTTAAGCAGATCTCTCAAAATGCTTTAATGTGCAGTCATTGTGCAGTATTCTAAGCTTACTAATGGTTCAAGTTGAAAACAATCTACTCAAGAAGATGTGACGGCTCTTCCTATTTTATTTTAGTTATCAAAACAAGATATCAAGCTGCCTGGTACAATCCAGCACTGTTGTTTGTTGATCAGGCTAAGGTGTGGTTTTAGAAAACGGACAATGAAATGAAAAAGTTGCACTTACATGTGATATAATTTAATCTAGTGTCTGCAGTAGTAAGCCAGTATAATCACAGTTCACAGTGCATTAATTGTCTGTCTATAGATTTATATGATATAGTCCCAAATCAGTGGTCAAAACGTCCAGAATTCTGATCTGCAAGTGTCCAAATGGGCCTGATTGTGAGGACAAAGATAAATGATGCAGAGAGCAGGAAATTGTGCGATGAAACCACTTTACTACACTTTAAAGTTACTTGTGAAATATAGTCGACCTTTCCTAATTCTGTTGATTAACGTGGTAGTCACAAAAATATACTAACCTCAATAGATTTGTAAGAAATTGTTTTACAATTATTTATTGAACAAGTAAAGTACTTATCATTTTAAACAATCCTCAGTAACTTTAAAATAAAAAAACTAGTCAGAAGTAAGACACTGTACTGTATTTTAAAAGTCATCATTTTGAATAACTGTGAGTCATACTAACCATGTCTATACTACATGTTTTCTGTGGAGGAATTTCCATTCAGCTTGTAAAAAGTGTTGTATAGCCTTTAGCTAATTTCATGAAAACTTTACCATCAGAATATTGCTCTGCATTATCGTTATCATCGTTACTATTATTCAGCGTGAAATGAGTAGAACATGGAAAGGGGGAGAAGAAATGGAGCAACTTATCAAGGGAACTCAGGACCAAATGAATGATCATGGTTCTTGGAACGGAACTGAAGAGTTAGATAAACTTATAAAAGAAACTAAAGATCAAATAGATGATCATAAAAAAGAGGTAGCTAAATTAGAAGTGCAACTAAGTTGGCTTTTCAAAGAAAGAGAAAGATTGAAAAAAAGTGAAGTCTTGGAAGAAGATGTAAATCGTAAACTTTACTCATTTCATTCACCAAAGCGGAATTTGCCAGTTGCACCTGTTAGACAGCTCTCCCAGAGTGATTCCACTAATGACAAACCTATCATCCGTTCATCTACAAGTTCCTATGTCAGTAAATTAGCTGGAAATTCTCCACAACTAACCAAGCGCCCAGTATCTTGTTCTTTGGAGGATATTTCTCGTATAGGGAAGTGCTCCAGTCCATCTCTTCTGTCAAACATGAAGGGCAAAAAATTTTCCACTATTGATTTAAGGTTCTTCAAAAGGCTTTCTAATTATACAAGAAGTCCGACGAGGTGGGATGGTTCTAATCCAAAGTTATCTATCTCTTCCATGGATGAAATAATCTCTGAGTCTAACAGTGTCAACACATCTACAGACGATCTAGATGCTTTAAATTCTTCTAGATCAGAAGAAGTAAGTGCTGTTGTCTTCTTTTTTAGAAAATTTACATTTTTCAAATTCACAAAACTGAAATACATCTTTCTGAGGAAAACTATACTGAAAGTAAATTATAATTTCGAGCAGATTATTTTGGTTGATATTGGTAGTGTGCTGTGAGTTACATCTGAACCATTCTCAGGGTAAAAAATCAGGAATTACCGATAATGAAGAATCTCAAAAAAGCACTCTCCAATTCAGCAAGGGGTTATTTTCCAAGAGGTCAAGTCGAATTCAGGTTGGCTCATAACATGACTGTACCTTTGGACTATGATATCTTTCTAACACTCCTTTGTGTTAATTAGTTCTTTTTTTTCCTTTTTTACATAGTTTGTTACATAAGTTTACGTTAATATGTAAAACATTCACTTTTGATTTCAGAAAGACAATGGGGACTTGATTAGTGACCAATCGGCCGCTAGCGACGAGTTTTCTGCAGAAAATCTGTCGTTTTCAGATTCAAGCGGTTGTCAGGGTAATACTGACGGTCCATCTCAAGACCAAAACAGCGCAACGTAAGTAACCATACGTTTAAAATCCTAGGTAATGGTTACATAGGTATATTATTGCACATGACTGGTGACACTTCTTGTCTAGACTCTAGATCTTGTCTAGTTGAATCTAAATCCTGAATCATTCATCAATATGATGAGAAGGCGACACAGCCACTTTAGCTGTCTAATAAAATCTGCTTCTATTTTTAGACATTTAAATTTATCGTATTATTTTGTCTGTCACCTGCTTATCAAGATATTGCGTGTTTGGTCATGTTATGGTGTGTTAAGTTTGTGTGTCCGTCTACCAAAACTGATCAAGTTCCTCTAAATTGTTAGACAGGGATATGATGATTTCATTAAAACAATGATGGTTGTGTTCCTCAAAGAATTGAGAGCCTCCCTCTACACAATAGAACAGAGAACTTTATGAGAGAAGTTCTCCATCTTCGGCATATAGTCCCGAAGGAGTAGGTCATTGGCCCACAATAGATACGCAATCTCCTATTCTCCTGCTCCCCTGTCCCTCTGGACGCAGTTTCTTTCACGTGCGGAGTGACAATGGCCCATCATGTTTTGTACACGTTTCTGCCAGTCTGCTTGCTCTGGGCGAACTGAATCAGCGAGGGTTTACTCAGCACACTAACCCTCAGGAGATGCTGAGTTCTCTTTGAAGGATAAGGTACCAGGAAACCACCCAGAAAAGCTGAAATGTCATCCACTTCCCAATAGCGTTCAAACGATCACCAATAAAAAGACCTTTCGAAGAAGGTCCAGGCATGTTGAGGAGTTGAAGTGCTGACTGCTTGAGGTTTATGCCGGTATTGGCAGAGGTGTAGGTGCCGGTACAGTAGGTAGAGGTGGCAACACCCGTGGTGGTGCAGGTGTAGTGTTCCTGGGACCGAGGCCACCAGATAGTTGTGAGTGTCGGGTGAGGGTCTGGTGGCTCCGTGTTTCAGTAAAAAAACGTGTTTATTGTTTTGAGAGTGGAAAAAATCAAACTCTTAATTTCCAAGTAAAGTAGAAATGTGGGTTATTGAAAAAGTCAAAACGTTTACCAGCTTCCAATCCTCCTCCCCCTTCGTCTAAACCGCTAAGAAAGCAACTTGGTGCTGCGTCCCCCACGGACTACAGTCCTAACCAACCGGTGGCCACATCCGGCGTCACCTGACTAGAAGGACCATTAGAAATAACACAGGGAGAGCTAGAACCTCGATGGGTGAGAGGAAAGATAAGACTGAGGAAGGAACGGGGTATGTCCCTGGTTGCCTAACCCATTTTGTGCCCGACTGGTGAGAAGAGAACTTTCAAAGCCGAGAGACTAAACTAAGAAACACGTACTAGTACCCCACCAAACTGATAATTTTAGTAAGTGTCGCATTTATAATATATGAAAATTGTGGTTTCGGCCAACTCTACTTTGATTTGATTCGCTTCTGTGGCAATGAAAATAAAAACCGTCATCTTGGAGTCGTTCATACAGTATAGGTATTTGTAATTTTTCTGTTAAGGTTTCTTTTTATTATGTACGATGTTCCAACGACATTTAATACAATTTGTTTATGAAATAAGTATAAAGAGCGGTTCATTGGTAACAAAAATGAAGACGAATGTGTCTTCTCAAAAGTATTTCTTTTAAAAGTAGTCTCCTACAATGTACACTTTAAAAAAAAGAAAATCAAGAGAATATTAAACTTTTGCTTAAAAACTAAGTTTTATGTCCTGTCTCTTAATGGTGATCAACACAGGAAACAAGGCAAAATATAACTTTAGAAATGAAGATATTCCACACATTACGTTTTTATCATATCAAGTTTATATCAGTTTGTCGGCACCACCACACGTAGCAAATTTCCTGATCTTTTTGTTGTACATTTCTTTTCTTTGTATCAGTCTAGAATTTTTACAAAGTTCATAAGCTTTTTCTCTATACTCCTCTCGCGTATCGGACAAATTTGCAATCTGCGGATCTAAATTACGAATTATCATTCTATTTTTCGCTACGCCAATGAGCAGTTCGTACAACTCCAAATAAGCTACTGCAAGGAAACCCGCCATGTCCTCACATTTCTCTAAAATCTGACATTTTTGATGGGCCGCTCTGGCAGCGTCAGGCACATTGCCTTGCTGTATCAATCGTGGAATTTCGTCGTGAAGTTCTTGCACTCTCGTCCTCAAAAAGTCATTTTCTTCGTGATCCGACGAGCAGAGGGAACAGCTGCATCGAAAATTCCATTCCTTTTCCAAAACCAATCTCCTCCGAAGGGTAGTGGGGAATTGATCATAGTGATTAATGTAGCTCGCTAACACTTCCTCGCCCTTTCTTATCCTCCGTATAGCTCTCACCTCCTTGCTTGTTCTCTCCTGTTCCAAGAAGCTCCATTCTGCATTGGGTGAACAATCGTGGTTTATTCTGGATATGGTTAGATATAATGCAGTACCCTCTTCTTTCGATATCCCTACTGATATCGAGTTACGAACGTAGACTCGCAGTGCTTTTCCCCTGGAAAAGTGATAGATTTTGTTTGTGAATATTCCTTAATGGCACAAATTTATCGATAGCAAATATTTTTTAGGAAAGTCAAAACTAATTATTTATAAGTACCATTCTTCGTTTCCTGAGAAAGAATCCATAAAACGTTCCATAGGACTTGTCTCTGATTCTCGTTCAATTCCCGTCAGAGCGAGAACCTGATCCTTCTCCTCCCTGTTCAACTTCTCGTATATGAGTTTAAACTCTTGTGGGCACTGCAATATTCTTTCATTGCCGCTTTTTAGGTGCAGTATAGGATTCTCACAAACAATTAAATCTCCAATTTCTAAGTCGCGTGTTGCAAAGAGTCCCAGCCCTTTGCCCTCTGACTCTTTAATTTCAATAGGGTATTTACAGATCAGCTTGTGATTCCTTCGGTCACTTTTCTGACATTCTGTTCCGCAGTACCAAACAAGTCCACATTTAGCGCATTTTTTGGATGTCAGCCTGCTACAGACGGTGCAGATGGCCATACTGTGAAAAAAGCGAACGTTACGAAAAACAAAGTGTCATGCGATGATGCTGCTAGGAAAATCTTACGTTTCGAAATCCAATACTATGTACATACTCGCGATTAGGATCAATGTTACCGGGATTCGTCGGAATAAAATAATTAAAGCTCTCACGAGCTGCAGAACGAAGGGAGTGGAATTTGATAAGAGTCACTTGAGGTAGATTTCTATGTTGTGTCAAAATATCTTGAATTAATCAAATTAATCGAATTTAAAAATTTGAAATATTTCTAAAGTTAAAAGGTGACACATCGCAATAAATAGTACAAAAATGTAACAATGTTCATTTCCGAAGCACCCAACAAGGTACAAGAATACACAACAGACACGTCGTTTCATCGAAATAAGACTTGAGATGTGTAGTTTGTAAAGGCGAGAGAAAATATATTTAAATATTAGGACACTGTAGAGGCAAATGCAAGCAAGCTACTTGAATGTACGGTGTAGCGACTGTCCTTCTATAGCTTAATGACTATGTCTCATTGTCCTTTGTCTGTAGCTTCTTACCAAATTACAATAACGCTCCAAGAAAATTGCACTTTTGTCGTTAGTCAAATAACGAATAATCCGCATAATAAAGGTGACCTCAGCATACCTAAATATAAACTGTTTGTGTTCAAATGAACTCGTTTTATTATTGATCATCAGATCACATAAACCGGTTCCTTCATATACCATTCCTCCAGTTAAAGATCTAGATATGTGCCAACCCTGGCGAACTCAGTGGAAATCCTTGCTGTCCGGCATGTTCATCAATGAATGGAAACTGGTGGGTTTTGTGCGGTCCAGTCTTTAGTGCAGCCTCTGTATATCCTGTATGATAACCGTCGGAGCACCTTTAGAGTTAAAGCTTGTTTCTCTTTCTCCGGTAGCGGAGCTTGTTACTCTTTCTCCGGAGCTTGTTTCTCTTTCTCCGGAGCTTGTTTCTCTTTCTCCGGAGCTTGTTACCTGTAAGTGGTTTACCCTGATCTAACTCCCTTGACCCCTTTCAGCTAAGTATATAATCCTCATTGAGGAAGAGATTCCGAATTTCAATCTTTCAGGACTTCTGTCGCTATGCAGAAATATCCACCTTCTTTTACATTATAGCCACAAAACGTCTGCGTTGGTTTGGACATGTCAGTAGAATGCCAGAAGATCGACTCCCCAACTATCTACTCGATTGGAAGCCTAAGCATGGAAAAAGATCCAAAGGAAGCCCCCGAAAAAGCTTGAATGATGTATTTATTGAAGACGCAGAAGAAAGACTGAATGTCAGTGGACTCACGATTGATTGTATGAAAAGATTTGCTGCAGATCGAAAGGGATGGAGAAACTCTACTCGCCGTAGCTGTATGATACCGACAATTGACACAGCAGACGCAGACTATTCTTTTCGATAGAGATCTCGCCATGTAACATGTAACATGTGTTTGTCGCTATGTCACCCTCAATGTTATTCTGATCTTATTTCGACGTCATCAGCGCACCCAGTGTCAAGTGGAAGAACGATATCTGAAATAGGTGTATTAAATATTGAGGAATTTTAATGCATACTGTTTTTTCATTCTTTCATTGTTCTTTTCTTGAATCAAATTAAAACCATGCACTTCATCAATGGAACATGTTCATTGCACACAAAGGTATGTTAGAATGTTGGGTTGAAAAATTCGAGAGAAGATACATGATGATATGGTTTAGCTTGGATAAAGAATTTTGTTTACCTCTCTTTTATTGATTTATCAATTTCACTTATGGGTTGATTTGGTTTAGCTTGGATAAAGAATTTTGTTTACCCCTCTTTTTTTGATTTATCGATTTCATTTATGGGTTTAAAACTCACTTAATTTTTAGGAATCGCTCTTAATTAGGAATGACTCTATTAATTATGCAGGTTCTTTAAGAGTCTAAGGATGATAAAACTAAAGACTTCAAGAACCAAATGTTAGCCGCTTTAGCCGTCTTTCCAACAGACACAAAAGTTGCGATGTAATTTAGGTACATCTACATTCAATACATTTATGCATTACAACGCCTTCTTAGAAAGCACAAATTATA
This sequence comes from Mnemiopsis leidyi, assembly GCA_000226015.1. Lineage (NCBI taxonomy): Eukaryota > Metazoa > Ctenophora > Tentaculata > Lobata > Bolinopsidae > Mnemiopsis > Mnemiopsis leidyi. The sequence continues at coordinate 17,749 of JH154264.1, read as the reverse complement.
AGTGATATAATCATGTCAAAAGTGCAAAAAATCTTGCTACAATTCAGAATTCCAACAAGAATTTCGCCCGTTATTCCGGACAGACGGGCGATATATTTCCACCCAGCCGGAGCTGTTAAAATCTTATTTGAGTATGATGAAGAATAGTACTTCACTTTACATACTCGACACTCACTAGCAGAGATTTTAGGCATGAGCCATGCATTGAATTTGATAACGCGCACCGTGTATATAAAATTGACATGGCACGTGCATTATAAAATGAAAATTGTGCGCGCTTAAACTCTTGCGCTTGGTTGTTAGTTCGATTTGCTATTGCTTCGTTTTGTCGACGATTTGATCTGTGT
>JH154264.1:1221-14380 GCA_000226015.1 Mnemiopsis leidyi | reverse complement strand
ATATTAACTTCTAGGCCCCACTCTGCGCAAAATGAGTACAGTTCGTTTATCATCCGCTGTAGGCTATCTCTGCTTAGTGCAAGCATGACGAGGTCATCGGCCCAGAGTAGATGCGTGACATTAGTTTTATTAAGCAAAGGGGTTTCAATGCCCTGAACGTTGTTCAGTCTCTGTGATAGTTCGTGTATGTAACACTTGAACAGCTCAGGACTCAGAGGGTGCCCTTGTTCTGTTCCAGACTCTATTTTGAAACATTCTGAGAGTTTTTTCACCATCTTAAGGTTTGCTGAGGAATTCTCGTACATGTGTTTAAGACAATTGAAAAATCTTCCTCCAATACCCAATTGGCCCAGTTTGAATAGGAGTGCTTCTCTCGAGACAGAATCGAAGGCCTTCTGGAAGTCAACGAAGCAACTATACAGTCTCTTTCTAGTTTCTTTGCTTTTTGACATACTTCTCGATACAGGTGTTTAGGGAGAAAATATGGTCAGCGGTTTGAGCATCCTTACGACCTTACAGAAACCTCTTTGATTCGGGGTGTCGGGACAATGGATTGATCTAAACTTTAGAAGGCGATTGAGCAATAGTGAAGAAAAGAGTTTACCAATGTTACTTCCGACCGCTATCGCTCTGTAGTTGTTTGGTTCATGAGGACAACCCTTTTTATGAAGTGGTGTGATCAGAGTGGTGTTCCAAGGGTAAACTTCGAATTTGAGGCATTCGTTAAATAGCCTTGCTAGAGCTATAAGAGCTGCATCTTTGCTGTTTTTCAGGAACTCATTAAGTATCAGATCTTCGCCGGCTGCCTTACCATTTTTCAAGCCATTTACACCATCCTTGACCTCCTCTATACTTATGTCTTTGTTCAGGATTTGTTGCAGAAGTAGTAGCATGTTTGTATTTGCAGGTGAAGCGCTTGAAGCTTTGCAGTGGTCAATTGATAAGTTGCGCTTTTTATAAAGTAGTCTGAAGAACGAATAGAATGATTCCATGTCAAACAAGTCAAGTTGAGGCTCAGCTTTAGTGGCATTCCTCAGTTTTGTGAAGTCTGTCCAGGAGATATTTTCTCCTTGAAGGATCTCTTCATTGATTTCCCTGAAGTACAGATACTTTTTCATTTTTATATGCGAACGATATTCCCGTTTCTTTGTGTAATATGTAAGCCGTAGGCTGACGTTTGTGGGATCTTTGCCGTACTTCTTGGACAGGCGTCTAAGTTCCCTTTTAAGTAAAATACAGCTAACATCAAACCATCTTTTCTTTGGAATCATTTTACTTTTATTTTTAGAATGATGGTTCGTTCGAGACTTTTTTCCACTCATCTTTCCTATGTGAACCATGATTTTCGTGAATTCAGAGTTAAGTCTGACAACATCTTCGGCTGTGTGACACTCCTTGTCAAGTATTTGGGATAATTTGTTTTGGAAGTCGGGTGAGTCTTGGGCGTCCTGAAAGATTTTATCTGACGTCTCCTTGTCCCACTTGACATTATTTGGTATATCCTGATAACTATCGGTACTTGTTTGGCTGATTTTGGTTATGCAGCTGTGCTTAAGGGTGCAAAGAAGAGGTCTGTGATCAGAGAACTGAGTTAGGTCCATCACTCTGAAGTTGTCGACATGTTTCAGGGTGTCTGGGGATGTTGCCATGTAGTCAACGATACTAGCGCCATTATACTGATATGATGTTAGTTCCCCTGTAATGTCTCCTACAACTGAACCATTTAGTATGGTGAGGTTACAACTCTCCAGCATTTCGAGAAACCTTTTTCCCCTTTCGTTTGTGATAGGATCTTTGCTGGCTCTGGTGTTGCTGGAGCTTGGCCGAGACCTGTGCGCACGTTGGTCAAGGGACTGCCCGATATTGTGTATTGTTTCTGTGTTGAGCTGGCCTGTTCGTGCATTGAAGTCGCCCAAAAGAATAATTGCTTTGTTATCTAGTTCAGCTATGAAGTTCATAATCTGATCTGTAACGTTCACGTCTTCACCCGCTGCCAACTGTTTACATTTGTAGGAAGAGTTTGGGGGCGAATCATAAACGTTTATTAGAATCACGTCTTTAGTGAGACGTGTAATTGAGCTTGGGATTGAGACTGCAAGTATGTCATCATATTCGCAAGACACCCTTTGTACGTTATCGCTGATTGATCTGTGAATTCCAATACACAGTCCACCCGATCTCGACTTAGAGCGAAGTTTGTTAAAACAGAGATAATCGGGTAGTTGAACTTCAGATTTAGTCTCCTGGAGACTGAATATAAGTCCTTGCTTGAGGATCTGACAAAATTCTTCTGAAGTGGATTTGGGTCCAAGAATCTTATCCGTGATGTCGTGGACGTTCCAGGAGAGGATCGACAGTCTTTTTTTCAAGATGTTGTTATTCATAATGCAGGTTGTTCCTTGAGTAGTCATTTCTCCCACCCTTGTTTCGGCGAGGATTCGTATGTCCGAGTGATCGTTGAAGACAATCTCTCATTTTTATAAACAGTTTTTTCTGTCCTCGTTCGTTAAGGGCAACAGTCACTCCGTGTGGACCACTAGTCCTGTTGACGAAACCACTCAAGGAGTCGTTATTGCCAGTGAAGATTCTATCTTCATATCTCGTTTGATTCCGCAGCTGGGTGATAAAGTCTGATACAATTTTGTTAATCTGCTTGAGTCTGCTATTTGATTCTGGGTATCCTAGAACCGGTATCATTAGGGAGATGCAAATTTTTGCTTTTGAAGATTCCAGAAGTTTGTAGATTAACTGTTTGTACATATCAATGATAGAGTTCCCTTCCGTTTTGCTGAGAAGGTCGCCAAAGCCGATATGAAGGTAAACTATCTCTGGGGACAGGGCATTTATCTTCGATATTAGAGACCCTTTCTTCAGAATTTCGTTTATAGAGTGAAATTGTATCCTCGTAACATCAAACCACTGGGAGAATCTTTCGGCTTCAAAGTTTCTGAGAAAGGGGTCATGAACTATCATGCATTTGTGGGTTCTATGCATTTCGCCGTTCGAGACTATTTTCATTGGTTTATTCTGTTCTTTATCGCTGTTTAACTCATTGCATTGCACTCTTTGTGCCTTGCTAGAGTCACTTTGAGCGTTTATAGGAAGGGTTTTCCCGTGAGACTGAGGTTTATCATTTTTCTCCATTCTCCGCATACCTTGTGTCAGGGTAAATCGAGTGGTTTCCCTAGTAGTTAAATTCCCTATTTTAGGTTTGAAGATTTTTGTAACTTTCTTCTCTTCACGGTTGACTTCTGGCATCTTAATTCGATCTTGTGAATTGACGGAGGTCTCAAGGAGAACCTTTTTTATTTCTGTTGTCTCACCAATCTGAGGGCTCACTGTCACCGCTTGGCTGGGTAAGAGAATGTGGTTTTGAGCTGCTGGAGGTACGTTGACCTGTGAAGAAACTTCTGACTTTTTTTTGTTAGATTTGACTTGATCTTTTTTATGTCTCTCTTGATCTTTTTTATGTCTCCTACGGTTAGAATGTTCTGTCTTACTCTTTGCCTCCATTTCTTTTTCTTTGATAAGAAAGTCTTTGGATTCGGCGGTTGGTAGTATTTCATCACTTGGTTTCTCAACCATGACCGGTTTACGACGTCGATTAATATCTTTCATTTTCAATTCATGGTTTTCCCTCCATAATGCACAAGTCATAGCCAATAACATTGACATTTGCGCTGGAACTTGGTTTTGTTGAGTGGCGGCTTGATGAGACTTTTCTGACAATAAATCAAGTTTTGAGTTAATGACATTGAGTTGTGTTATCAGGTTCTGGGGTACTTGACTCGTCGTATCTAGAGCATTGCCTGGGTTTGTATTGGTAGTGGTACTCGCTCCTATCTGTTTTTTCATTTCGGTGTGGACTTTTTCGTTATTCCGCATTGTGTCCGCCATTTTCCGGAGCTCTTCTTTATGATCATCATGTGCCTGTTGATTAGAAGTCACAGTCGATTCGACTTTATTCCTTAGTTTGTATATCATTTTTTCGTTTTTCGATATCGACTCTATGATCTGGTCGAGACAGGTTTGCTGTACGTTTATGGTGTCAAAGATAGTTTTAGTTTTTTGCTCAAACAACTTTTTTATGGAATTAAAGTCGTCGTTGGATTTGCTCTTCGGGTGATCTTGCGTGTTTTTGTTACTTTGTTGTTCCAGCAGCTGCTTCGCCATGTGGTCCATATTGACTTTTTGCCTGTTTATTTCTTCTTGTAGCCACAGAATGCTGCTTTCTAGTATTTTCAGAGCGCCTTCATTGTTTCCACAGTTTGTGCAATTTGGCGTTATTTTGCCACGTTGTTCGTTCAATTCACATGTTTTCTTGTTCGCGTATGTGGTAGCTTTCTTTGTTTTGTTCGTTTTGGCGGCTTTGTTGCTGACTTTTGTGTCTGTACCGTTCGGTTTTTTAAGGTATTGAAGGATCTTTTCGTTTTTCGAACTTCTATCCTCTGGAGAGTCCCAAGCATCCTCATCTTCCTCAACAGAACTGCTGTTGCTGGAGTTATCTTCAAGCAGCTCTGGAGCTGATACTCCTGCCTGTGTTCCGCGTGGCTTGGAATTGCTGCTGAGATGTGCACTTCTCTTTGAACCATCATGAAAATGTTCTTGTCTCCTATTGAGTGTCGTTCGAAGAAGGAGTTTCTTTGAGGCTACAGAGACTTGTTCCTCCGGGTCCCAATCCACATTGTGCAACGTCAGCTCTTGTTCGATTGAGCTTGCTACCAGTTTTTCAACCAAACCAGAGATAATTGAAGTGGACGCCCGTGTATGTCCATTATCGATTAAGATTGTTGCTAGGTGATTTAGGAGAGCCTCTTTGTTTTTCACATTGTTTTTGAGGGACGTGAGGTTGCAATATCCAATCCATTTTTTGATGGTGCACGATTTTGTCCGATTAGCTACAATGGCTTGATAGGTTTCCTTCCTCAGGAATATTGGAAATTCTTCGATATCCCAATGTGACTGAGTTTTGGGCTTTCGAGTATTGGTAGCCGTTACCTTATCAGCTTCATCTCTCTCTGTAGCTTCTTTGCCAGATTCTAGCCCTTTCTCCGCAGTTTGTTCACCAGAGGCAGACTCTAGATCTTCACTTCTGTTTACTGCTTGTCCATCAGGGCATGAATCTCCAACCTTTTCTGCGGCTTTTCTATCAGGATCTGAATTAACATCTTCTTCCGCAGCATGCTCATCAGGATCTATATTGCCGCTCCTCTCTACAGGATGGCGAGTGTCTAGGGGCGGGGGCAGCTTGATCCGAGTTGGTATCACTGGGAGAGTGAGAGAAGCAGATCCACGAGGTATGGGAGTCATCTACACATTCGACTAAACTTCAGTAGTGCATAAACAATGTAAAGTGTGACTTGCCTTCCAAAAAGAGGAGAGGAGCCAGCGCTACAGTTGGGGTCCTGAGAGTGCAGGGGAGGTCTCCTCGTAGACGTGGTGGAACGTAGGTCAAGTTGCAGTTGTGGGGTTTTCCTCTCGAGAACCTATCAGAGATCCTCAAGTGGGTACCAAGTTGGTGTTCAATCATTGAGATCAGTGTTGAAGAGCAAAAAAAACTGCAACAAAACTGCGTGCAAGTAGAATCAACGTATGCCCTAATTAGGGAAAGAGCTGCTCTCGAGCCAGCTTCTCAGATGGTGACGAAGGCAGACCATATTAGAAAGAGAAGGGGCTTATATCCTTATACGGTTATAATAGTTTTTCCTGATTCTTATACGTATGACACACGTATATTCCCTTAAAATTTATACCATCGTGATCAGGTGATCTCTGGCTACACAATGGTACTTAACCCCAAAACCCCCCAAAACATTCGGCCTCCTGTAATTGGCCGTTACTCTTGTGTAACATGTGGCTGTTGGAGTGTCTGAATTAAAATAAGTGTAAGATAAAAAATGTGACTGAAAAACTGGCCACGCTAAATATATGTACCATACGTTTAATTGTTTGTTTTCAAACTAATTTAATTCCCATGAGGAAAGCTCAAAACAGCTAGAACGTCTTCAATTTATCATTGCAGCATACCTTATTTGTGCACTCGTAAAGGACTTTATTTTAACCTTAAAAACATCCATATCATATACCTTATCATTACGTTATCAATTGATTTATTTCATTTTCGGCAGATATCTAACACACTAAAAACCAACTTGGATTGCTCCTTGGGCTTCTCTACGAAATTGATTGTGTCAAGCCTTCTGACGAAGTTCAGTTCGTTTTCCTAGAAAAACTATCAGTTTTGCACAATTTGTTTAAGGGAAATGGAGGTTATTTTTTCGAATTAAAGTCTAGAGGCGTTCACAATAAATAACATGTTCACGTGCTCCTTGAAAAGGCTACTTTAGTTTGAACCATCAAGATGAGGATACCCACACTATTCCTCCAGATTATGAATTATCACTCAATAAAAAATGGTGACGTGCATGACGAGACTTTCATTAAAAACGAGGCGGCTAGTCAATACAATGACATTGAAAGACATGAGGAAAAGTATAAAGACTGTAAAAAGAACGAAAAGACGATCGAGGAAGTTGTTGAAGAGATAGTAGGGAAACCAACAATATGGTCAGTGATTCTGGTAGTTTCAACCATGTCATATGGGCTGAGTGTCGATTCTCTTACTTACAGCACTGTGTTCGCAGGTTTGTCCAAGACACTTACAAATCTTTTCATATCCATGACAGATTATTCCATGCTATATTAGCTCTATACAGTCTACAGGCCCCAGATAGTTTATTTCTGATATGCTCCGTTCACAGGACTATTGCCATACGAGAAATGGGAGTGCATCTCAAAAAAGTGTGTCCGCCTACTTGATAACTTCACAGACAAAGCCCACTTTTACTCACAAGCCACAATCTGCAAATCTGATCTTAAGATCAGAGAGGACTACATATTCGCTGATGACAACAGAACATCATTTGCTGTTGAGTGGGGACTGTTCTGTGAGGGAGAAGCTCAGATGTCCTTTCTTTCTTCCTCTATTTTTCTGGGTAGGTTTTCCCTATCTTAATGCTTTGCGGAATTTTGTAATTCTATTGCACAGAACTGAACAGTAACAGAGGGAGACCAACACATGTTTGCCGATTGGTCTACAGGGTTTAACAATTGGGTTGCCTCCAGTTGAGCAGTTATTTATATATAGTTATTTATATATAGTTAAAACCTTGACTACTGCCCATGAGGCCATGAAAGATAACTTTGACTAACCACATCTAAATCCTCCAGGAGCTTACGTTGGATATCTGCTAGCTTCGCCTGCGTTTGATTCATTGGGACGGAAAAAAGTAACTATCGCGTCAGCTATTCTCAGCTTTGTTACTGTACTTGCCAGTGGATTCTGCAGCAGCTACTATTTAATGGTGAGACATTTTGCTCTGAAATGTAGCTGCAATACCCTGACATATTCTGCTGAAGTGGTATTAGTCATCGAGGCCAATAAAACTCTTCCCTCAGGATGAACTGCCGATACACTTAAAATGAGCAGGTGAAAAAGTGAAGTTTGGTTAAGGACACTGCCCAGCAAAATATAATAGAAGGATCTGATGGTACATCCGACCAAAGTGTACAATATCATTGACTAATGTAACAAATAGAAAGCTAAAAAGACACAATATATCCCAGGCAAGTCTGCGGTTTCTCTGTGGACTTGGCGAGAATGTGTGCTGGATGGGACTGTACTGTTGGGTTCTAGAATTCACCCCAGAGAACATGACAACTTTCATGACTGTGTTGTCTCATGTTACCCATGGACTAGGATTTCTCCTTCTTGACCTTCTCAGCTACTACATCAAGGAATGGCGACAAATCTTCTTTGTAGTTAGTGCCATCACGGCTCTGGGAACTGCACCAATGTTTCTAATACCGGAGTCCCCAAGATTCCTTCTCACCAAAGGGAAACTTGCTGAGGCTAAGGCTAGTTTAGAGGTACTTTCAAGGTTCATTGGAAATCCGAAATCTATGGAAGATGTCGATTTAGTCTATACAACTCACAAGCAAGACTTGTTGATGCAGGTCAAGGATTTTTATGTCTACCCGAAGTTGGGAAGACAGACCGTTCTTCTCGCATTAATTTGGTTCATGACATGTGCACTACACTACACCTTTAACTTCGGGTGGGGAAAGATCAGCCATGATCTATACATGAGCTATGTCTACGGAGGATTGGTCAATACTGCCGCATATCTGATTCTTCCGGTGAACAAGCTCTTGGGCAAGAAGCGTTGCATGGTCTTCTTTCTTTCCTCAAGCTGCATATTCTACCTCCTAGCGATGATCGACTACAACATATCTTCAAACTTCACCTTGGAGCACTTGGTCAGCCTCCTTGGTTACATGACCATATTAGGAAGTTACACTCTGGTGTACCAATACACTGGTGAGCTAACACCAACATCACATAGAGGGATGGTTTACTGCATCTGTGCTAGTTTTTCGAGAATCGGCAGCTTTTTGGGACCTTACATTCAGCTTCTCTTCACAGTTCTGGACAAGAAAATAACCTTTGGTTTATTTGCTGGAGGCTCCCTTGTTTGCACAGTGATTGTTTCCTTTATGAGGGATCCTACTGGGAAAGCCATGCCCGAAACTCCTAAGGAACTTTAGTTATTGAGTCAGCAGGGGTGGCGGAACAGGGGGGGTAGGGGGGCAAAGGCCCCCCAAAAATTTGGATGGGGGGCCAAGGCATAATTTGCCCCCACCCCCCAAAAAAAATTTCAACAACTTCTATTACGAAATTGCTTCCAAGCTATTGGACACAGGCTAAATTTTCTAAAACTCAATGAACAACCAAGCTCTATTGCCAAAATGGTTCAAAATTAACTTCAAATACACAATTTTCTCAAGAGGAAAACATCAGTTTATACTGATTTCGTGAATTAACGATTACTTTACGCACGTGCGAGCGAGGTGGCGCAAAGCGCTGCCGAGTGAGCATTGTGGGTAAATCTTCAGATAAAAAGTGCCCCCCCCCCCCATTTTTAGCACGTTTTTCCACCCCTGTGAGTCAGTGCATCGTGTTAAGAATATAATTAATGAGATTCTAAAGCCGAACTATGATATGTTAAACCCTTTTGAGATATGTACGTTCATTCCTTTTTTGTGAAAATTTAACGGGACATCTGAGAATTTTTGTACGTCCCCAACTAAACACTTATATGTACATAGACTTTATAATTTGGGGCCGTTTAATGAATATTTTAGTAGTTTCTGTACTGAAGTTAAAATTTGTGCAGAAGTTAAAATTTGTGCAATAAACAGTTTTTGAAATCTAGATTGAAGAAAATAAAAAGATATCATACATCAAGATGTTCGCCAAGACTTGGGACCGGGTGACTGGTCAGATGAACTTGACGACTTATTAGGGAGTCAGGGGATATCGAACCTTATGCACAGACAAAATATGAAGTGGCTTAAATGATGGATGTTTGAATTTGAAGTATTTCAATAACCGCCAATATCAAAATAGGTAAATTCTAAGGCTGTAACAAAACGACTAACACTTGAACCATAGAGCCAACAAAGTGAGATTTGAATTTTAATCGATGCAACAGAGTTAAATTTAAATCAATTTTGCATCAGAAACAATCCTTAATATAATCTTCATATATCTATTTGTGGAGGGTTGATAAAGGCGACGTGAAAATTCTGAAAAAGTCACCGCTTTGTGTAATTGTTTTTCGAATGAAGAGTGACAATACTATCATCGGATCTTACATCGTTACAGACTTTAAATCAGCTGAGTCTGCCATAAAAGTAACTTAAGAGTTCCAAGCAAGGTTTGGAGTGGGCTCCGAGCCATGTTTAAAAACTTCACAGCTATGAGTTTTTGTCGATAAAGGACGGCTGATTCAATTTTCGCCTTCTCGGAAAAACGTAATTTCAGGACATCACCCAAACCCTAAGCACAAAGGCCACAAATGGCTAGAAAGGTGTCAGACACAACTGACCACATGTTGGAATGTTTTAGGAACACGGGGAACCAATTTCGCAACCTTAGGAAATGAAAGGTAGCATTGACGAATATCCTTATCCAAATGAACCATGCTGGACCGTATCATGAACAGACAAAACAGGCCTATATTTGGAGTCAACAGTAGAGCCGATTGACTCTGAAAGTTCAGACAGTCCAGATCTCAATAAGTTGGTCGGTTCTTATCTATCGTAGTTCACGAACACAGCAGACCAAAGGAGAGGAATGATAATCAACACAAAGCGTTTCTTCAGAACACAAACATATATTATGTTGTTATACGAACTTGAAAAGCTGTTGAACTAACCAATATTAATATTTTCAATCTTTTACTGCTTATACGGAAATTGTTTTGCTACGCACTAGTAGTTACTTCGTTACTTATTGCAGGACCGAACGAATATTTAACCTCCAACTTTTAAAGAGTGAAATAGAACTGAAGCAAGTAGTGCAATGTCTTAGTTTGCAATATGGAGCCTTCTTAATTGAATAACAAAGATAATCGAAAAACTTTCTATAATACTTTTTAACAGTAAACTTTTAAGTACATCTCGGTCAACATTGCGAAGAACCTATGAGGAAAGTTGCGTCCGGAGTCCTTTTTAAAAGCACAGCACTGCACCACATCACTATTCCAAACTTTACTATTGTTGTTGACGTTTTACTTGCTAGATATTTATTATTTAATACTTTCAACAACTACAATTAAATCAATAAATTGAGGCTAGTAATGTGAATTTAACACGAAGGTTCCACCTGACGTTTTACTTGGGTAACAAACCCACAAACATATAACCTATGATCAAGAACTGTTATTCTGAGTGTGAACACCGAACAAATTAATTGGTGAAATGAGCACGCTTTTTCGGCTATTCTTCCTTCCTTTGGGACCTCAGCACTCAGCAGCAATACCAGAGGGGCTTGCCAGAGTTGTTACTTTACAAGAGCCCTGATACAACGCATGACAAATCATGAGTCGCAGTGAGTTTAAAAAGCCTGTGCGGAACCCTTTAGTTTCAATTTCTTGTATAACATGCCGCACTGCAAGAATGTCAACTGTATTAGCCGGGCGGGGCGAGGGTTGGCAGATTTAAAATTATATCTATAAGATTGAAAAGTTTGGATATATTTTATAGATATAATTTTGAAATTTTATAAACATAATTTATTTTTCTGATTTAAGAAAAAAATTTTGTATCCAAAAAAATCACGGTTCACCATGTGTTGAAATTATTTCTGCTGTTGATTCTAGGACAGGTCTAAGTGTGCTTCATTAGCTCAGTTAATGGCTATAATTCTCTGTCCTAGTGTCTTAAGGCAAGATTCAGTTAAGACTACCGCTGGGAATTTAAATTGATGAGATGGCGTGACTATCGTTGATAACCAACTGTTCAGGGAGCTTAACTACCGCTGGTAATTAACTGCTTGTGGATGTGTTGCCTACCGCTGGTAATCAGTTTAGAGAGCAGAACTACCGCTGGTAATTTGCTCTATGAGTTAGGATACAAGGTCAAATAGACTATATGATCTAGGAATCAAATTTCCTTGTGTTTAAATAGCATCTTGCTGGATCACATTTCCATTTGTTTGAAGACCTAATATCAATCTAGAGAGTCGTGATAAGCGGAACGTTTGGGAATTGATCCACTTTGCAAGCTGCAGACATGTTTGGTGGATCGTCTCATGTAAAATTTCACACAAAAAATCCAGTCAGATGAACCTTTCTATTTCAACCTCAAAATTGAGTGAAATATTGAAAACTTATAAATTGTATCTTCATATCTATAATTATATCCATAAACTATACCTTTACTGGCCGGAGCATCCAGAGAAAAACATATGTTTTTGGGTAAATTTTTGATAACATTAAGTTTTAAACTAATAATACATCAAATTAATCAAATTAATACATCAAAATACTCTGTATCACTCAATGACGAGTATAAGTCTTTTATAGATGGGTTTGTGCATTGCAAGAGGAGCTTACTAACGTTACCCACCTCCGTGTACTGTATTTTGTAATCAGCATGAGTTTACTCAAAGTTGTGTGTATCACTCGCTCACTTGAAGAAATTAGGCATGTGCGAGCGAGGTGGCACGGAGCACCGACGAGTGAGCATTGTGGGCAAATTTTCAGATTGAAAGTGCCCCCCCCCCCCAGTTTTCAGCATGTTCCTCCACCCCTGGTTATCATACATAACGTCCCAGAGGGTATTATAACTAAAACACCTATCTAGTTATAGACCGTCCAAGTACAAAAACGTCAGGACGCCGAATTCTGCTGTTTAATCAATACATAATATATACTACATGAACAAAAGAGGGAATTGTTAAAGTCAAGAAAACCAGCTTTTAATTTCAATTAATGTATGTCTAATTGTTTGTTATCAAGCTAAAACATTTCCATGAGGAAAGCTCAAGACTGCTAGAACGTCTTCAATTTGTCATTGCTGTATATCTTATTTGTGCACTCTTAAGGGACTCATAGGCATAATTCTAAGGAATCTAAAGAATAATTGCTTTGTTATCTAGTTGAGCTATGAAGTTCGAGAACCGTCCTCCAGAACTTGTTAAGATTAAGGTTCATTCATAATCTGATCTGTAACCCGCTGCCAACTGTCTACATTTGTAGGAAGAGTTTGGGGCGAATCATAAACGTTTATTAGAATCACGTCTTTAGTGAGACGTGTAATTGAGCTTGGGATTGAGACTGCAAGTATGTCATCATATTCGCAAGATACCCTTGTACGTTATCGCTGATTGATCTGTGAATTCCGATACACAGTCCACCCGATCTCGACTTGGAGCGAAGTTTGTTAAAAACAGATATAATCGGGTAGTTGAACTTCAGATTTAGTCTCCTGGAGACTGAATATAAGTCCTTGCTTGAGGATCTGACAAAATTCTTCTGAAGTGGTTTTTGGGTCCAAGAATCTTATCCGTGATGTCGTGGACGTTCCAGGAGAGGATCGACAGTCTTTTTTTCAAGATGATGTTATTCATAATGCAGGTTGTTCCTTGAGTAGTCATTTCTCCCACCCTTGTTTCGGCGAGTGATCGTTGAAGACAATCTCTCATTTTTATAAACAGTTTTTTCTGTCCTCGTTCGTTAAGGGCAACAGTCACTCCGTGTGGACCACTAGTCCTGTTGACGAAACCACTCAAGGAGTCGTTATAGCCAGTGAA
>JH154256.1:308039-318799 GCA_000226015.1 Mnemiopsis leidyi | reverse complement strand
CCAGGCCAGAAATGCGTGACAGCGCGTGATGGCCGCGACAGTAGGTTATCAACCTACAACCTAGTCAGGGATCACCACCGTGAAATGCGCAAATGGGCCGCAACGCAAGGCAACACCTGACCAGGTGCTTACGCCACGCGCGCGGCGGCAACTGCTACCAGTTTGAGTAAGTCGCCTTTTGCCTGGGATTTCAGTTTCATTGTTGCTTTGCAACAATTAGATCGGAGGAAAACGTAGAGACAGATGCGCAGTGTCCGGTCAGCCACTGCACCTCTGGTGACTTATTTTCCAGCCACCTTCGGTGGCGCGCGTGACGTGCGCAAAAGGTTTTATTGTGCAGCAGGAGTGAAAAATGAGGGTATTAAAAATTTGATTTCCGTCGGTCAATTCCGTCGGTTGCAAACTGCTAATTCCTTGAGTTGGAATGTTGCCTTGGGTATGGAACAGCAGATCAGAATTACCCTTGATATAATCAAAACATTCCATTTGAGGGTAATTTAAATATACCTCTCATCCAAAAATTGAAATTATTCTCGGTTTGAGCACAAATCCCAAGTCTTTGATGTTTTAGTGATTGCATTAAGTCAAGTATGCATTGTGGCAACAATATGATGTCTGACAGGCTAAAACTTAACAGATGTTTTTATCCATCTGTACAATTAATGGTGAAATTCGTAGCCAACTATTAATAATGAAAGGATAGCTAACCAATATCAGTGAGCAGTTCAAATATAAAATTGAGTTTGATTGATATTTCTTTGATATTATCATGTATTTTTTCAAATTGTGTTCTTGAAATAGGCACACATAAATATATAATGGAATTTATCATTTATAGATGTTCTAGAGGTTAAAAGTTGTTATTTAAATTTGATAGTATTTTAGTAAAAAGCGGAAGGATATTTTTATTGTGTAGTCAGTAGTTGATATTGCAGACGAGTACCTGAAAGAGAATTAGGGGTTCTAAGACCCAGCTTTATGTTATTCTCAATATTTGCACTCAAACAACCTTCATCTTCAAGAATTTTGATCTCATTAGTTAGGCAAAAAATTATCCTCAAATGCTCTATAGGAGCCATTTTATGAGCAAAATTCGAGGTTATTCTCAAATTTCTCACATGAAAAAACAGTAAATCCTCAATAACCTCACTTTTGAAGTTATGGTAAAGGTTTTCCTAGATGATCCACCAATATGAACGGCTATGGAGTATGTTAACCTCAAAAAATCAACAAAACAAAAAGATAAATAATTGCCTGAAAAATGGCTAAAAATGAATGTCACAAATTGGGACGATTTAAGCTGCTATTGATGAATTTTAATTTCCATTAGAAGGTAGTTTCCTTGTCCAATCAACGAGTTGCATTCAGAGGATAAAGAAAGTTTACCTCGTATTATATCACGATATGCGACTTTTAGGCAGTGCCCCCTTGAACTATTTACTCTTGCATATGTTCATAAAATCGCTCAATGTTAATCGAACTCATATCTATTTACAGTCAGTATGGAAACAAGATGTAAAAGGTATTCAATCTAGTAGATGCCAAGTAAATATCGTCAAAACCTGAAAAATGTCAAACCCCATGCCAACTGCCATCAACTCTAATCTAAAATACTCCAAGAAAAACCCACAACAGGACATTGAACTTTTAAAGAAGATTGGAAGTGGAACATATGGAGAAGTTTATCAGGTAACAGCTAATTTTGTACTGAGTTTAATTCATTTGCTGGATTGCCTTTTTGCTGGCTGCATCGCCTTTGAGCTTATTTTGTAAGTGGTAAGATTTTAGTTTCACATTTTCACCAGGCAAGGTACATTGATGGCGGTGCTGAAACTGCAGTGAAGATAGTGAAGATTGATGCAGGTGATGACTGGGCTGCAATCCAACAAGAGGTAAGCATTACCACAGTTTTATTTTTGTAGGTCTTTTGTTTTGTGCACTTTCATTCATGTTGCATTTTCCTTCATTTTTATTTCCTTCTCAGTGTGTTTGCAAATTCGTTTTGAGATTCCGTTATTCATTTTGATTGTAATGTTGTGTTATGTATTCTGTTAAATTATTATTTTACAGTGCATAAGGGATGGATATATATTAACCTAGTTCAAGAAGGTCCAAACTCCTTCGGCACAATGTAGAGCTTGTGTTATAATTCTCTCCATGAGAAACTCAAATACTTAAATTTGAAATCAGCCACTCCATTAGGTCATCATTCTCCAAGAATGTAAACACCCAAACATTGTTGCTTACATGGGAAGTTACCTCAGCAAAGATCGACTGTGGATTACTATGGAGTTTTGCAGTGGTGGTAAGTCAAATTACTCTGAAATTACATTTTATTGTTAATTGGTAAAAACTGTTGAACCACAGCTAAATGTTTAGCTTAATGTTTGTTTGGACCCCTCCGATCGGGCTGCCGCTATAGAGTATATGCAGGACAGGTATTTGAAATGTAGGTACAAGGAGAAGGACTTAAATCAGGCTGAATCTTTAGCACTTGCACTCGACCGTGGAGTAATACTCGGTCTAAACCCTCCAAATGGTGCAGATCGAATTCGACACCGGATCTCAACATTCAAATACTCGACCTAGAAATTTAACACTCACATTCGTCTCGGTATTTAGTTGCTACACAGAACCCTTAAAGAAGCTTGTAAGAGGCTTGTTAGATGACATCAAGGTCTTCACTAACGTAGATAAGATTATATTTGCGAATAAGAAGAACCCTAACACGGCCTCACTTCTATTTTGTAAATCTTCTTTTTCAAACAGAGTGTCGATAAAGGGTGAATTTGCCAAAATGTATAACTTTTGAAAGTTCGAAATTCAAGCTTGATTATAACCTCAATTGTAAAAGTGATAATGTTATCTATGTAGCAAGATGTAAGCTTTGTTTCAATTTCAAGAACGATACGCAGTTGTATTTTGGTCAAACTTTCAATCGTTTTCATGTGAGGCTGAACGGCCACCGCTCGTGTTTTAAAGTCGACAATTTTAGTGACGAGAAGTCAGCACTCAGTCAACATATTTTTAGTGAGCATTTGCCTTTCTTTGTTGAAAAACTGGAGAATTTTGACTTTGGGATGATCAAACAAGTAGCACCACGCAATTTAGACAGGGCAGAGGATACCTTTATTTACAGCATTGTTCGGATATTTCGGGTCTAAATAGGTATAAAGTGATCTACTAGTTTTCATTTTTACGTTGAGGTTGTACACCACACCCTGAGCAGTGGGGTTTTGATTTGGTTTGTCTTTTTGCTTCATTATATACCTTTGCTTTTAGGTTGCAATTATCCTTTTTTTAGCGGCGTGCGGCGATTTCAATTTCCATTAACCAGTCTCTGCCCTTGTTTTTAGGTGTGATGTCTTCTAAATGGATTTTTACGAAGTATACAAGACAGATGTTTAACGACCATTAGTTAAACCCTCTTTTGCTGTGCGTGCTTTTCGTCCTCGTTTCATTGAATCATTGAAAAATAGTAGACCGCAGCTAAATATTTGCTCTTACATATGTTTCTGTCCTGGTCTATTGAAACCACTAACCATAATTACGATGTATTTATCGAGGACATAGTCAATAACCAAAGTAGCATAATTTCATGTCGTCAGCGTTTGTACATCTAAATTGAAAATGTACGTAAAGCTGTCACACCAACTAGATGTTCTATGGAGTAAGAGTGCTTACACACATATAATGATGAATAATTACTGTACACACAGATAACCACTTTGCAAGTTTGCTATTTATCCTGGTTCTGTCTTTTTGTTTCTTCAATACTATTTCATACGGAACTGTTTGATATGTCATTAACAAGAGTTTCTATCGATTGTTACCATTCAGTGTAAGATTTTTTATTCAATGAAATTCGCTGCCCAAGAATTTAACTTAAAGTTTAAGGTAACATAACTACTCTTTTATCAAAGAAACCGTTTCAGGAAGTGTGCAAGACTTGTACAGAGTAAACGGACCACTACAAGAAGCTCAGATCGCCTTCGTCAGTCGAGAAACTTTGAAGGGACTGTCTTATCTTCACATGAGGAATACTGTACACAGAGATATAAAGGTATGTAATGTACATTGCATAGGTACTGTACACAGGCCTGTTAAGGTATAGATGTAATGTACATTGTGTAGGTACTGTACACAGGGCTGTTAAGGTATAGATGTAATGTACATTGTATAGGTACTGTACACAGATTACAAGTTATGGTATAGATGTAATGTAGATTGTATAGGTACTGTCCACAGGGCTGTTAAGGCACACCGATCGTATAAAAGCAGATTGTGTTATGTTCAGCTGTTTATGTATTTCATTCGGTACAAATGTACACAAGATCAGTGTACATTTGCGTACATGCATTTCGGGTGGTTTATTTCTTTACTTTCATTACATTTTTCACGCCCGAACCTACCTTAATAACTAGAAATGTGTTGCATATAATTTCGCATATTTGTTACGACCAGGTCGATTCTGGCACATGTAAGTTTACCCTGTTCCTTATCAAGACTAATTACGTAATTAAAGTGTCCTATTTATATACCTCTCTCTGGATTCTGCAGAGGATCTTAAGATCAGTTTACAGATTAACAGCTTCGCAACTTCATTATCGGATGACTAAAAAATTTCAAGAATTTAAATTTTGACTTACGTAAATAATAGCATGATCTACCACGGTATGCAGTATATTAGAAATCACAAAAAGTTTAACGTCACTGGACATGAATGCAAAAATACGCAAATTGATTGTGTAGGTTTACAGCAATACTATACAATTTACTCGTTTACACAAGGATTCCGCTATATCTCAGCGTCCACTGTAATTTTATATTGTGATGATCAGCAGGCTCCGCCGTAGCGCCGTAGTGTCCATCGCCGTAGTATCCTCTGCCATAGCGCCCAACCGCCGCCAGATTGCCTGGTCCTCGTAGATACAATGTACATGTACATCCTTGATAATTATACACTTTATGTTATACAAGCCGCATGTTTGTGTTTATCGCAAACAGGTTTCGAGTTTCAAATCGTACAAATTGTAACTCAAAACCTTTTTCAGGGCACGTTAAAATCAGACACGTTGTAAAATCAAGCAAGAATCTCAACAGTTTTCTCACGATGTATTCAAATTTCTAAACAAGTGTGAATAGATTTAGGTGATGAATTTTCAGATCTAGAAAAATACTTTTAGATTCACGCGCCTTGTTGTCGAAAAGATCTAGTCGTATATAATTATAATACAATTAACATGTTCATTGTTCATTGCAGCACTAGTGTACATATGGTACCGGGTAACTTGTAGAATGTAGACAATGTTTAAATGTATACGAAGATATTGTACAGTGTGTATAAGAACAATGTGTTTTGTTAAGTCTGTATAGTATGTTGCATACCCTACATATTCTAGGTACACCCCACACTCCACACTATACACTCTACATACTACAAATTACATATTCCGCACACTGTACGTTGTAAATATATTAGTACACGCGTGTACGTGACCTGCTTAAGTAGGAAGTGAAAGATTCCAAGTGTTTTATGATAACTGTCGTGGAATGTGGAGAATACTTAACATAAAATCTTCGTGTAATTCACATCTTTAACATTTCTAGCTTTTTTAAATCGAATTTTCAAGAAAGGCAGACATGTGTAAGCTTATAATCATTTGAACAATATCAATTTAGGAAATTTTGGAACTACAACGGAAACTTTAAATACAGTTTTAAGAAATGAAATTTGGAATTTTTATCTGATCTTGTTTACCGTTTACTTGAATTTTGTCACAACGATTCATTCTGTGATCCACGCGAACACATGACGTACAATTGATTACCTAATTATTTAAACAGTGTATATTATACATTAGTCCTTTACATCATACTATTGCTGCCAAGTTTGTTGCTACACATGAGATGTATATTGTATACTCTACTATACATTCTCGTTGTGTCAGCGTATCAGCCTACCATTCTTGTATATAACAATCAAGACAGTACTATTCGATTATCTCCTATCCTTGCATTGTCTACTTAATAATGGGATGTCACGTGCAAATACCTATATTCTCAGGTGAATATTTGTTCGTCTGTAGTCAGTGCAGGTTGATACAGTAGAACGTTTAAAACCGTATAAAAAGTTTCAAGCTGGCAAAGTTTGGGCATTTTGCCAAAATGTTCTCTTATGTAACCGCCAATATTATAACATCAAACCAGCTCAATTCTGGCATATCTACCAACGTGATTTCTAGAAAGCATGGGACATGGGGTTGAAAGTTTCGCTTTTAGTAGCTCTGTATACTCAAGAAGCTGCCATTAGAGTGCTTCTTCATGAACATTCTTCATTAACTTTTCAGGGAGCGAACATTTTGTTGACTGTATCAGGAGCAGTAAAACTCGCAGATTTCGGGATTTCAGCTACCATAACAGAAACTTTAGGCAAGAGAAAGTCTTTCATTGGGACACCATACTGGTTAGTTAAACTTATCATAACCGTAATATAATAAGCTTAGATTTTGTTTAAGATTCATGCAGTTGTAGCAGTGAATTGTTTATTTTAAAGTTTTAATTTCCCGCTAAATATTACAGTCTTCTGTCAGGATGGCACCAGAGGTAGCCGCTGTTGAGACGAAGGGAGGATACGATCACATGTGTGATATCTGGGCAGTAGGTTTACATAAACACGTGACTTTTACTTGAACACGTGACATTAACTCGAACACGTGACATTAACTTGACACGTGACTTTTACTTCTTGTTATTTTCATTTGATTCCATCTTCAGATACTTCTTGAATCTTGTTGGTCCTTATCTTATACCTTAGAAAATGCACAATCAAGCGTCATAACCACTAAACAAATATCTTGCAAATAAATCTTATCTTATCACGTGATGCAGGTATTACAGCTATAGAATGTGCAGAGATGCAGCCCCCCTTCTACGACATGCATCCCATGAAGATGTTGTACATGATGACTAAAAATAGCTACAGATCTCCCACTTTGAAGCAGAAGAGCAAGTGGTATGTACATGACACAAAATAACTTAAACTTGCTACATACCTAATCTCAGTAAACTATAGTACTAGTCATAGCTCATAGTGTTAGTATATTTTCAAGTTATATTCTCAGCTCTTCTTCACTCACATTAGATGGTTTGAAATAAATCTTTAGTATTTTTACTCTTCTCTATAAGAGAACGATATTCGTGGGGAGGTGTCTCAAATTTTAAACCCCGTTTCTCTAAATGTAGCGCTCCTACATTTGTTTTTGGAGGTCAATCTGTATCCATTGGACCATTTGAGAGTATTTCACAACCCAGAACTAAGGCAGTGCCAATAAATTTTGAGAAATGAGGTTTTGTATCATCAAAAATTTGAGACTCTTCCCCACGAAAACCGCTCTCTATAACGCGGGGCATTACAGTTTAATTGTTGCAACCCTACCATAGCTCCATAGTCGTCAACTAACCATTCATGCAAAATCATTATATCGTTTTATATCATCACAGAGATGAACTCATTGCTTTTATAACTGCCAGGACGGCCAAATTCCATGCGTTCCTTAAAGACGCATTGACGAAAAACGCTAAGAGAAGACCGACTGCAGACAAGTTGCTATTTCACCCGTTTGTAGCTCAGTTCCTGGTGGCTGACACTCTTAAATCTCTGATCCAGGGAACACAAGCTCAAGTAAGTAAATCAATTGTTAAAATTTGGGGAGACGTGGGAAATAAGGATTTCTTGGAGAAAGTTTCATAGAATCTGACATATTCTGATGAACTGAAAAAGCGTCGACTGAGAATGGTTTAACAAAGCATCACGAACAAACTTTATATTTTGCAGGTAGAGCCGGAGCAACCAGAAGAAGAACCAGAACCTCCAGCTCCGGAACCAGCCAAACCTGCCGCTCCAAAACGTATTGCCAGCAGGAAGAATGTAAAGAAACCCAGACGTGAAGACAGGCCCGAGAGTATCAGTAAGTCTGGACAGTTGAAAAATAAGTTGTTTACATCGTTGTTACTTGATATTGATTGGCTCTGCCTAACTTCTCATTGGTCAATCGCTGCCACATGATATGAAGAATTTATGACCCCTCTCCAGAAATACCTTTCTCTCACATACCTAAAAATGAGTTATGAGATACTTAACACTAAGTCATTATTTCTGCTCAATTAACTACTGACCACTGGTTGTTCACAAAAGAAGCAGCACATTGGGCCAAACAGCAATTAAAATCGTTTCATTCTTATTCGTTTATCATTAGATCTATATTTTAGAAGTTACTTTGTATGGGGTCAAATTAATTTGGCAGCATTGCCGACCTTCATAATAAAATTTTCCCTTATATGGTAAACACTGCTTACAACCCGGTTACTAAGTTACTAACAACCCCATATTTCAGTCGACCAAGTTGCGATCCCGCAAGCACCTCCCCGAACCTCCTCCCAAGTTAGCGCTACAAAAGACACGCAACAACCAGGCCAGGAACCGGACGAGAACAATATCTACGACGATCCCTGGCATTCCATCGACATGTTGAAACCGCCACCTCCACCTAGTTAGTGTGTTTTTGTTTGGTAATTGTGGGGTTAAACATCCAACTTCTTGTGTTCATTCTTTTTCGGGGCTGCTCCTGATCCTTGGCCCTCTCCCAATTTTAAACAGAAGATAGGACTTACAGTTAATTCACCCTATCTCGAATTGTATTGTATTGACTACAGTATTTTAATGCACGCGTCTTAAAGTTAGAGCTTTGAATTCAACATTCCGACGAACCGAAATGACGAAATTTCTCTGAAGGTATTTCAACACTTCCCTATTACTGACATGCACTTTAGTAACATGGACCGCGCTACATTCTATTAGACAGTCAGCATACCCATGTAGAAACCCTGTAAATAGCGGAGATTAATGTAAGGAGATGCTTGAGTCAACGGTCTTGCTTGAAACTGTAGCAATAAGGTTACAGTTCACACATCTAGTTTACCAGTACTAAACTTGTAGTAGTGTTCGTTCTAGTTAGTGAACGAGAACAGATTGCTCAATTTGACTCTTGATGGTCCTTTGTAGAAAAATCCGATTATCTATTCGCGATTATAAGTCCAAGGCCGGTAATCTGAATAATAAAATGTATTGAACTCTAGCGTGTGTAGATTTTACAGATATCAGATAGATTTACGTGATGTTGCGACGTTAGTTAGTGACCAAGATTGTCGTCATTCGTTCACTTTTCTCGTGTGATTCGGCTATAATTAATGTCGCTAGATAAATTAATGTCGCACCATCTTAGCTTCTGTTACTGCAATCCAAATTGACTGACTGACTAACCATGGAGTCTGTAAAAAGTAGAAATTTTTTGAGCGATTACGTCACAGGTGCAGATGACAGTCTGCCGACAGGAAATTTCATTCACCGAATTTATACAAGCAGTGCCTCCTTGACTTAATGTTTAAACTTTCTTCCTGATTTACTACTTACAAATTAACTTACTGACAGTATTTTAAAGTGACTCCTGACTGACTGACTGACAGACTCTCTCCCAATTTCCGCAGCTGACCTCCACTTGTCTTGCTCAGAAGAGGAGTTTGACAACTACGACAGCGGAGACAGCGATGATAAAGATCCGCCCACCATGCAGCGCGCGCCGCTGCCCCCTCCAGAGAACAGCACCTTAAAAGGTAACGACGCAGCACCGCTCCCCAGTAGACCGCCCCGCGAAGCAGCTCCGCCCCAGAAGCCACCCGTTCCAGTGCCACTTCCACCACGCCGACCTACTGCGAGCCAGCAACCCGGTACGTGGTTTTACTTTGTCAGTCTTTCCTTCTTGTCTTTTTGTACATTTTTGGTTTATTTGTTCATGAAGATCTTTCTCATTCTGACTCCTTCATTAATTGTCAAAGCCTTCTAAGTTTTGAAAAGTATTAAAGAAGTTTAATTCCTGCAACTTTTCAATTTACACGAATTCAATACAGGAGACTTTATTGTCAAAATTTTTCATAACGATATTTCAGGGCCCTCAGCTCCCCCTCCCCCATCTCCACAACAGTCCAGCGCAGGTGGGTCGTCCGCGCCCCCTCTACCCCCCAGAAACCCCTCTCTCAAAGCACCTTCTAATGCTGCAACCCCTCCCCGTGCAAGGTTCTTCACCAAGATATTCAGCGGATGTCCACTCAACATTAATTGTGCCGGTGTAAGTTAAAGAATATTAAGTTAGTTAAATATTAAGTTAATTACATATTTGAATAAGTAAATATTAAATTAATTACTTCATTTTTATAAACCATTCGCTTTCCTATTTGGGATTTCCGGTAAGATTTCATTCTTCAAACGCAATGTTTTGGCCGGAAGTTTAGAAATTCACTCTTAATTGTGAAGTAGCCTTTCTATGATGTACGGTGTATAATTTACGACAGTACATACTACACAGTACACAGTATATATCGAGAAGACAGTACATTGACAATCCGAGCTCTGAATCACCCCGTATTTACTAAATTCAGCGAGGAAGATATCTGATACAGCACGTAAATAACACTGCCATGTTAGAACGGCAGGAATGTTCATTATTGTGGTGTATTGTTCCAACAACCCGGAAAGAAAATATCCCTTACATCATGTTCTGCTGCTTTGTTACATGTTGGAAGTTACATGTTGGAGGATATTGATAGATACTGCGGGATGTGTTAAGAATGTGGTTCGATACAGGATACAGGAAGTTATTGCGTCCAAACTGTAAATTTGAATATGATGCAGTTCTCTCTCTCTC
>JH154256.1:295998-307217 GCA_000226015.1 Mnemiopsis leidyi | reverse complement strand
TCTCTCTCTCACTCTCTCTCTCTCTCTCTCTCTCTCTCTCTACCTCTCATACACATAAAGGGAAATCCGTACGCACAGAGGGGTCCGTCTGTACGCAGAGAGGGAAATCAATACATATATAGGGGTGGCCCCTCTCTGCGTACAGATATCCCTCTCTGCGTATAGCTTTCCCTACCTGCGTATCTATTTCCCTCCCTGCGTACAGATATCCCTCTCTGCGTATAGGTATAGCTTTCAATAAATTGCACCTTGATAATGAAATTTGTATCATGGCTATGTAATTTAGAGTCATGATCAAGTCCAGCAACCTTTCCAAATTTACTAAGTATAACAACGAGAGTGAAAATGAACAGCAGCTCGAATAAAAATCGGAAGCCATGGCTCATGCTATACAGGTTACGCGTACGGTTACTAGTGCTAGATTTTTAACATATTTTGTTATAGAAACCATACTGTAAAAACCATGTGATCGAGTGAGTGACGAAGCGCTTTTTCTATTCAATTGCTTTCTGAATGAATTCCAATTTTATTGGCTCAGTTTAATTTTCGGTTCCCCTGTCCATTGATCCCGCAAAGACCTGCTGACCTAATTGGACAATGCGCCATCAAAGAATGCCAAAGGGATAGTGGAGGTAAGTAAGTTCAGGAAGAAAACTTTTTATTTCTTTAATTGTAGATTTTTAGCTATTTCCATAGGTCGGAAAAACGACAAATTTTTGGTCAGAAATAATATATTTTCGCGTCCGCCCACATTTTCGTCATCGCACCTCCCCACTTCTTTTTCTCCCTTGCATTATCACAATCATCCTTTCCTCCTCCCTCCATCTAGAGAGTAAAGTTGATTATATCATTCAATTTAAGGATCATATCAGTTTGTGATCCCTGTACGACTTGTCCCACCGGTCTTACACCCAAATTTCAATACACTTGCTTTGTCTACTTTAGAACCGTTCTAATAAAGGCATCATGTTGGCTGTGGCAAATTTTCGGTGGAATTTTGACTGTGACATTTTGTATTTATTCAAGTTCTTGATAATGATTAGGAATTCGACATTTATTTGTCAATGGTCCTCTCAGGGCCGTGGAGGGGAGTGGGGTCGGGGAGCTGCAGACCCCCCAAAATTTTTTCGATACCATTCCAAATTTCACAACATTTTTACAGGGCTGTCAATCCATACTCTCTACTTCTCAAGTCTTAATTGGATCAATTTAAGGATTAAACACACACCTAAATAGGCTATCACTGAAATTACACAATAGACTTGTGCAAACAACTCATCTAAATTCTGATTGGCTAATGAGGAGGGATCCCTTAGGCGGTGGTGTTTACTATTGAGATACAATCAGGTAAATGTTTTTGCGGGAATTGATGTATATCTAAATATTTATTTTTGTCTAACTGCTATAAATCACGTGATGATATAAACAAATTTCATTTCTTGAACGTTTGAAAATGCTATGCAGCGTAGAATCGGCTTTGTCAAGTTGAAGTTTTACATCTTCGTTAAGATTCGCATCTTTGCTACCCTTTTTGCTACCCTAGTCGCGTTATCAAAAGTGTTATAAAATAAACCTCATACCATGAACATTTGCCTGGCTCCACAACTCTTTAGACCCGATCTGCCCGCTCCTACAACTGTCTAAACCCGATCTGTCCGCTCCTACAACTCTTCAGACCCGATCTGTCCGTTCCTACAACTCTCTAGACCCGATCTGTCCGCTCCTACAACTTTCTAAACCTGATCTGTCCGTTCCTTCAACTCTCTAAACCCAATCTGTCCTGTTCTCTCCGCTCCTACAACTCTCTAAACCCAATCTGCTGCTCCTACAACTCTCTAAACCCAATCTGCTGCTCCTACTACTCTCTAAACCCAATCTGTCCGCTCCTACAACTCTCTAGACCCGATTTCTCCGCTCCTACAACTCTCTAAACCCGATCTCTCCGCTCCTACAACTCTCTAGACCCGATCTCTCCGCTCCTACAACTCTCTAAACACGATCTCTCCGCTCCTACAACTCTCTAAACCCAATCTCTCCGTTCCTACACAACTCTCTAGACCCAATCTGTCTGCTCCTACAACTCTCTAGACCCGATCTGTCTGCTCCTTCAACTCTCTAAACTCAATCTCTCCGTTCCTACAACTCTCTAGACCCGATCTGTCTGCTCCTATAACTCTCGAGACCCGATCTATCCGTTCCTTCAACTCTCTAGACCCGATCTCTCCGCTCCTACAACTCTCTAAACCCAATCTCCCCGCTCCTACAACTCTCTAAACCTGATCTCTCCGCTCCTACAACTCTCTAGACCCGATCTGTCTGCGCCTACAACTTTCTAAACCCGATCTCTCCACCCTTGACATCAAGAGCTAGATCAATCATAAATTAGAATTTTACCCCCTTTCATGTTGTTCATTCATCTAGACGGTGCACGGTTATAATTTTGTTGGTTTTATTTTGTTGAATTGTTCTATTTGACTATTTGATCTAAATCTAATAATATATTAAGAAATGTTTGATCTTTCTTAATAAAAATTATTACTAATCGTTTATTGAATTATGATTCAGACTTGGTTAATTGTGGATTCAATGGATACAGTGAGCCCTAAAAGTTCCACAACCAATGAACAATCAGTAAGTCAATTTTTGGCAGTTTTGAAACAAGTAGCCTATACCAACATTCTTAATTTCTGATTAAACTTAGAGAAGCCGATACGATATAAATTGTACAAACTTTAATCATCATTTGATTTTTCTTTCAGTCGTCAAGAGTTGGATCAAGTCAGCCTCTCGCATCAGCTTTGGTATGCTATATGATTGTAAAATGAACAATTTGCAGAGCCTAATTGCAACAAGTGTAGGAAGTCTCATTAAATATAATGATGGAACATGAATGTCAACATATATAATGTTGAAATAACATTGTATATATACATGATATCAAAATGTTATTTTCTAGTTCTACTTTACTTCAGAGGTCAGCAATCCTTTCTGACGGAGAATCTCCTCCGGCTGTGAAAAGAAAACTGAACTATGATGAGCAAAAGTCAGGATCATCTGCATCGGTAAAATAACACTGTAATATGAATCAAATAAATGTTTTTCTTACATTTCCTCTTACTTTCCCTGTCCAGATCTTTTGATCATGATTTGCTATCCGGAAGTCCCTAACTTTCTAACAAATTTTAGATACTGGACCTAGATGCATGGAGAGAAACAAAACCATGTTCAAAGCTTACTAAAAAACGGAAGGCTGGTACGTTTATATGCAAGACTAAAATTTCAGTATATTCGGCTGAACAGTTCATTTGTACTCATTTAGTTGAACGTCGATTTTAACTCATTTTACTTTGGAGGACTAATTTGCAGTAAAGAATGGCTTTAATAACCGCTAATGGTTTTTGCCAGTGAAAGTAACAAAAATTTCCTAATTATAAAGTTTTCATCTCTGTACCTCTGACTTTAATGGTCTTACTTCAAAATATTTTACTTTCAGTCAGAAGTAATCGTATCTTTGTATGTCCTTTTTGTGATGAGCGTAAAAATGGGCAGCTTGTACGTCACATGAGACGGTGCAGGAAAATGCCTGACGGCGTAGATAAGTCAAAGCCTGGTTTCTGGATAGCCGCAAACCAAGCTCTGGGAAAGGGAGACAACAAGCATTTCATGTGTGTCTTGTGTGGTGAAGCCAAAACCACAAAGCATGTAAGCACCCTGTAAACGCTCTGCAAGCATGTCCCATTTCGTCATTTGATTTTGATATCAAAATATGCAACAGCTTTGCTTTTTTAAGGTTTCATCTTAAGTCTTATTCACTTTACGAATTGAGATTTGTCCTTTTGTAAGTTTTGAGGCATACATCGTACTGTACTTGTAGATGAATCAGTTTGATGGTGTAACATTTTCAAAATGGTTTCAGCGGAGACAGCACCTTGAGAAAATGCATCCTGGAACTGGGATCAAGCTGGTTGAAGGACGAGTTAATTTCGATCTGATTTGGAAGAAACTTGAAACAAGGGTGCGTTTGAATAGTTTGATCCAATAAAACCATAATTTATTTAGTTTTAATGGCCCCAACACCTCAGTAGATTGTTTTGTATATAACTACCATTAATCTCAGGTCATAACGTCAGGAAAATTCATGAAAGACCAGGAGCTCCAAGAGGTCGTTGAAGATTTGATAAGTAGGAACGTATCACCAGCTTTACATGTGAGTATTTTATATTCTTACTATTTCCCTCATGTTGAATATGAATGGTAAATTTTCTAAATTATCATCTTTCATTATCATTATTTGATAAAGCAGAAGAGTTTGCATATTGTACTCGCGGGAAGGCAAACAATCTAACAAAACTAAAAGAATATTATTTAAATTAATATTGTTGTTTTAGGCTGCTAAGACTGAACCGGCAGAACTTGTGCAGACTGAGAGTGGTTCAGAATCCGACATGGAAGTTACACCCAAGGGTTTGCGGCAAAGAAAAACTGGGGATGCTGGAGATTCACCAAAAACACCTCAGCAAAATATTTCCGCTGCCATGCCGTCTGTTGAAACTCCGAATGTTGTCAAAAGACTAACTATACACCCTTCTATGGAGGCGGCCTTTCAAGATTTTGCTAAAAAGGTACTTGCATGCATTTTAAATAATCTCTCTCTTTGCCTCTTTAAATGTAATCAGTGACAATAATTCTATCGACTCACATAATATAATATGATACCGAATCTTTGGTCGATAGAAACAATTAGATTGAATAACATGGCTAGGTTAAGAACTCAGAAAGTTGAAAAGTCCTAAAAAAGCTTGTCTACCTTGTCGCAACAACATGATTACCAGAAATTATCACAATACTATAACATGATACGGCAGTATGCAAATTTGAGCCTAAAAAGTAAAAGTGTGCTAGGCACCGTTGTTACATGAATAAGCAAATTTTAAATTACAATGTATTTGTAGTTTTAATATACGTTATCATTCGAATTTTACTTTTAGCAACCCGGGGCTCCTGAAACCAAGAAGAAGAAAATCCAGCAATTAAAGTATTTTGTTCCAAACATAATCGCACATCTCGGAACAAAAGAGGATGCCTACGAAAAGGACGAGTAAGTGATATTTTCTTCAATGTTTCTTTCCGACATTTAATCAATCGAAATTCTTTCTGAATTATCATAATATCATTGCCAATTACAGTACCTACAAATTGTGAAGTATCGATATAAATTTTCTCATCTCTAGATGGGTAGCGGCTATGTTAGTTCCCAGCATTCACCTACAGAGCTTTGAAGTATTGGACAAAATGAATTCAACCAACAAAAAAGGTTTAACTTTATTGACAATGTTCAGAATTTCATGATATCGCACCAAAATGATTAACCTGAGCTCATAACTAGTTTTAAACATTAACATTGTATTGACTTAACATAACCTTGTGTAGTGGTTTCATTTACGCCTCTCATGCAGCAGACCGGGGTTCAATCCCCGGCTGTGGCAAGTCGGCCAGTCACTAGACTGCGTCTGGTACAGCTTCGGCAGGAAATGCACACTCCCTGGCTCGTAAGGTAACCCCCCTACAGCTAGTTAAGGTGCCTCGGTACGGAGTGGCTCAGGGTTTCAGACAAGGAAATGAGCGCCTCAGGCTATCCCGTCTAAGAGAGTGACCTAAATTTGCATTTTGCATAACAATAATTAATGCTACTTTCAACAGCTAAAGCTCCAGTGAAGCTGACAAAAGATGTCAAGAAACAGTATATCAAAGTATTGATCGATTTCATGACACATTTGGCCGAAGACCAATTGGTGCCTGAGCTCAACTACTACAAGACCGGTAAGAACACTTGCTACTTATTTTCTAATGCAGTAATATTAATTTTTGGTTGCTTAAATCATGAAAAATATTATATCATGGGCAATTGGACAAATCCTCAATACTAATGCGGAAACCGGCGGCGATTTACTGCCTCGGTGAGTTGAAACTACGAC
The DNA here is from genome assembly GCA_000226015.1 of Mnemiopsis leidyi. NCBI lineage: Eukaryota > Metazoa > Ctenophora > Tentaculata > Lobata > Bolinopsidae > Mnemiopsis > Mnemiopsis leidyi. The sequence goes on along the minus strand of JH154256.1, from coordinate 301,242 downwards.
ATGGTTTGGGTTTAACAATAACATAAAGAATCCAAAACAGATAAGGACATTAGCGAACATTGGTGGACATTAACGCACTTTAGTGGACATGACTATGCCCCTAGTTCATACCCAATTCTTCATCTTATTATAACTGATGCCTGACCATATTATGTCACAGATGAAGAAAGAACAAGACTGAGGAAGATAGCTGAATTGATTCGACATCGAGCAAATTCTCATCTTCAATTTACGCTAGAAGAGAAGGTAGAATAAGATATTAGTGAACTTAATTTATTTCATCACCATAAATGAATTGAATGAATGCGTGGTGTTCGTGTGAGATTCTGTGTGGAAAACTTCCATAAGTGATCCTGAAAAGTAGAAATCTGGCCCTTTCGAGCAATGTTTTCATTTTTCTGGAAGTGCCCCTATCTACTCAGTAATTGGAACTTACACGTGCCGAAAGCATATCTTATCAGGATAAATTTTCCGTTGGAACTTATGCTGGTTATTATGTTTTCTGGTATTTAAAATTATGGTCTTTGAATCTGGAAAATTTGCTGCTCCCCATGCATCACCACCAAAATATTTGCCACTGATGAGGTAATACTAATACAATAAATTTAAAACTGAGAACTGATAATACTACAAAAAACAGACTGTCCGAGTAAAAACTAAGGAAGATCAGAGACAAAAACTCATTCCTTTGGAAAAGATCGGACAGTTTCTCCTGACGGAAAACTGGAAGGAAATGGCCGAACAACTGGCCAATCCGGATATCGATGCTGATGCGTCATACGTGGAAGATAGGGACACCCTGTTCTCCTCATTGTTGTGTCTAACAGCTGCAAGGCCTGGGTAAGGAAAATAACTCTATCTAGCCATTACATATTTTTATGTTAAAGAAATTCTATAGCTAAATTTTACACTACACTACTGCTTTCCAAATTTCTTATGGTTTTTCTGCTCACAAAATAAAGCAAGTAAGTCAACGCACAATCATACTTTCAGAGAAGTTTTATCGCTGCAGCTTAGTGATGTAAAAAACAAGTTGCGGTAAAATCCAATGTGACAGGAACAACTGTCCTGTACAAGTTTTCAACCTCAGGTTAGATGGCAGAGCAATCTTACCATCTTCATATGATTACCATTTTATGTTAAATCGAATTATCCTTAAAGCACAATTTTCCGACCAAAATCATTAAGTAAGTCATTAGATTTGGACAGTTCATAATGAGTTACAATCAACATCATTCAATTTTATCATTGGTCATATCATTGTTACACTGTTTATGAACTATTAACTTTTTTAGGGTCAGCGCATCACAGCAACAAGACAATTGGAAAATATGGGTCCAAGTTCTTGTTTGCTCTCCCAGATCAGACAGCTGCCCTCAACGCCTTTGTAGCAAGACACAAAGATAAAATAGATGCTGCTGGAGGGGTAAGTTTTTCGTATAGATAACAATACATTTTTACTGCTACGGGAAAATGATTGAGATTCAACTGGATACTGCTTTCAGTTTGATCAGTTCATACTTTATATATAAATTGGCAGGATTATGAACATTTAAAGACAAAAGCACGTGGATTTTAGAAAATACCTAGACCCGTTAAGATAAGGTAGCTCTATATTTGATAGCTATTTAAGTTCTTTGCATATTAGTATGTCATCATGAGCCAGTGTTTTAACCCTCCTTAATTTCAGTCTGTGTTTGTAAGCTCGCGGTCTGGAAAAGTGATGTCTGAAGGAAGCAAGCTAGTAAGAATAGCTGATTACGGACATCGATCACCAATGGATGTGAGGCGTTCTATGATAACTGGTAATTCAAATTCTATGTTTTAAAATAATTTTAGTGTTTTTCTATCTATCGTCACTATGTTGCATTGCTACTACTATCAACTGATTTCAGCAGTTATCTGATGAAGAAACATCATTATAAATCATGTGCATTATCTAAATTTAAAAATTGCTACCATAATTCAAATAAGTTAGTTTTCAACTTGCTATAAGTATAACTTGGGTAATAATCTATTCCTAATTTCGTACTTCCCATTACATTGCTAGTGATATTATTGATTTTTAATACATATAATTCGTACATAAATCTAACAAACTTTTAATTACAAGCCATATTTAGCCAAGCTTAAAATAAATTGTCACAGTGTGGTATAGTTTCGTTAAATTTCTTGCCCAAGTTTTGATTGATAAAAATAACTTCAAGCTAAGTTTGGTATTGCAAATATAAACTTAGATGCTGTGAATCCAGTCATTTCGTTTAGTAACAGGAAACTGAATCGTCAAACTTAAAACGAGATTTAAAATACTCTCAGGATACTTGACACACCCTCATGTAAAGGGTAATCATCTCAAAGCTGCAAATTCATCTGAGTTTGCGAGGACGGCACAACACACTGAGACTGTCCAGCAGCAAGCCTATCAGCTTATCAGAGACATGGAGCCTCAAAATGCTGCTTTTATTTATCTAAAGGGTTTTGAAACGTTCAAAAAGAGGGGGTTCAAAGTTTATGACTATGTCAACATCATGTAAGTTCTTATCACAAAATGGATTTAGGCATGTTAAGGTTTCTCAGTCGTTAATTGAAACAAATGAATGAAAGCTTCCAGTTGACTCCTCTGTCACTTACATGGTATAATTATACGATAAAAACACTTTCAGATCTAGAAAGTTTTCACATATAAATTTTTCAGTGATGAAGCCTTGTACCTTCAAATCGAAAAGTGGATTGATGGAAATTAAGTTGACTATACAACTTACTGCTGTTTTGACTGGAGAAAGTAGGACAATGTTTTGAGTGTTAGATTTTAGGACTACTGATTAATAGCGCTGGCAAGCGCGACTGAATTCTATACTTCTGAATTCTATACTCTCCTATACAAGTGCCTCACTTAAAACTGGACGACTAATTGGCCGAAATGGCCAGGGTCGATACAAAGTAAACCGTCTGAAAATTTAACTAAACACTTCGAAGCTTGCAATTCACCCTAATGCTGTCTGCTGACCGAACCAGTGACAATATTAATATTAAAGATTAAGAAACGAGGATATCTTATAGCTTATGAACCAAGAAAAACAAATTTTTGAGCCTAAAAGTACAGGTGTAAGGTATAAAGATCATTTTCTGCACATTTTACATCAGTTAAGGTTTAATTAAAGAAAATGAATTGGATGGTCCGTCTGAATGAAAATTTCCCCAAACAGTCAAACAAGCGATGGATTGTAGGAAAATTCAAATTATATCATCAACATTAGGAGGTAGAGTACTTTCGTAATTGACATCATCAGTACCTAATTGAAGAAATAGCAAATGGTCGTTTGAAATGGCCCAACAAAGACAAAAATAACGGCCAACAAGACAAGTCTGTTAATAGTGCTATCAGATTTGATTAGATTAGGTTACCAATTAATGTAAACATTGATTTATTGGTTTTCCACGTGTTACGTTATCGCAATTTTGGAAATTTTCCACCTCCCCTCCCCTTCCACTACCAGAATCAAAATATTTATGATCATGCCTAACCTTCTCTTATTACGGATATACCGCACTGCAGATTGCAGGGTCTACGAAAGTTGTTAATTCACCACAAAATATGTTTCTGTGTTGCATTTTCTAAGTATAAAAGATATGTTTTTTACAGTTTACATTGATGAAGTTCAAAAATTTTCAAAAGTTTTTACTTATAACGGATGAGGAAATTAAATTATTTTTTGCAATTAAGTAGTAACAATGTCTGTATATACATTGGAGGCGCGATTAGATATTAAAGCACCTGTTTTAATTTGGTACTTTGCTTAACAAATTTATTGAATTTGTTATTTATAAATGTATTGAAATTTATAATTGTAGAGGATGGTTTTCTTTGGGAAAGGTCACAAATTTTGGAATGGAAATCAGAAGCTATATAAAGCACTGTTTCAGCTTTTCTTTGGTCAAAATATTTTTCCTTTCCCCAAGAAAACTTAATTCTATTGTCTGACATTGAGTTTTAAGGCTGAAGTATGTATATTTGTAAGTCTGGTCTCTGAGTTCTGTTTCAGAAACTTTGGAAACTGCGTTTTTCTTCTTCAAAATTGCAGATTGCAAATTGAAATCATGATTTAAAAAAGTTGTGGTTTTCTTATGACTATATAATCTTGCGGAACGCAATTTTTCAAACCGAAAAAAAGTAGAAAACGCTGATAAATTATTTCCATTTGCACAAATTTTGTACCTTCCTAACTCAAATTGAGACTTGCTGTGAGCTTAAAGTTAAGTTGAAGTTATACTCAAAGAGGGATCTCTACACACAGAGAGGGATATCTAAACCCAGAGAGGGATATCTATACTCAAAGAGGGATCTCTACACACAGAGAGGGATCTCTATACGCAGAGAGTGATATCTAAACCCAGAGAGGGATCTTATATCAATTATGCACCAGTGCTAAGTGCATGGCACACTTTTTGTTGAACAGCTTAAATCTGAAAGCCTCCTTTACGTTTGATATTCAAAATATTACGAAATTCGATAAAATATGATCCAACCGTTAGGCTTATACCAAAATAGTAATCATGATCGATCATTATGTTAGCTAGAAATTTCTGACTTTCGGTGTTCACATAACAAACTTATTGACGCGAATCATCAAGCATGAAAATACACTGCACTTGTAGCAATAAGTACTCAGAAAAACGTTGTACATAGATTATCGACTAGTAAAATTAGAAATAGTATAAAGTATTTACAACACTGACTATAACCATCCTAGGTTCTGGACACTTACCAGGACCGACACTAACTACCTACCTTATAGTTCTTGGCACTACTCCGGCCCGACACTTGCTAACAACTTCGGTCCTGGGCACTAATCAAGCCCGACACTTGCTAACAACCTCGGGTCTGGGCACTAACCCGGCCGACACTTGCTAACAACCTCGGTTCTTGGCACTAACTCGGCCCGACACTAACTATATACCTTAGTTCTGGGCATTGACCAAGCCCGACACTTGCTAACAACCTCGGTTCTGGGCACTAACCCGGCCCGACACTTGCTAACAACACTTATAAACTAAAAACCTCGGTTCTGGGCACTATCTCGGCGACAATAAGTTTTTTTGACGACTTGAAGTGCAGGTTCATATAGTTGTACTTGTATCTGTACTATATATTGGATGCCGATGATATCAAATTGAATTAATCATCATTAATTTACCGCGACTTGAAGTTGACCAGGCATCCCTATTCGTGTATAGATTTCCCTA
>JH154256.1:267103-284586 GCA_000226015.1 Mnemiopsis leidyi | reverse complement strand
TGACCCAGTAGTATCCCATTAGTATCCCAGTAGTAACCCAGTAGAATCCCAGTAGTATCACTGTAGTACCCCAGTAGTGACCCAGTAGTATCACTGTAGTACCTCAGTAGTGACCCAGTAGTATCCAATTAGTATCACTGTAGTACTCCAGTAGTGACCCATTAGTATCCCAGTAGTATCACTGTAGTACCACTGTAGTACCCCAGTAGTATCCCAGTAGTACCACTGTAGTACCCCAGTATCCCAAAAGTTACCCACTATAATACCCCAGTAGTATCACAGCAGTACCATAGTAGAACGCCTACTAAGTACTCCTGTAGAACCCAATATGTGACCCAATTGGTGAGTAGAAATTCTGTAGTACCCAGGTAGTATTCGGTATTCCAATATTATTCCTATTAAGTAAGTACTCTTGTAGTACTCCTTAAGTACTCCAGTAATGTCCCAGTTGTACCACTGAATTACCCCAGTACTCACCTAGCTGTGGAACCCTGAAAGTCCTCCAATGGTACCCAGGTGGAACTTCTGTAGTACCTCGGTAGTTGTTTTAAAGTACCCCAGTGGTACCCCAAGGTACCACTCTAGGACTCCTGTAGTACCCCAGAAGTGTACACCAGTCATATCCCAGTAGTATCCTATCATTATCCCAATAGTACCCCTATACACAACAGTAGTACCCCAGTAATAACTCAGTGGTTACTGGTACCCCATTAGTATCCTAGTAGTTTCCCAGTAGTGCCCATGTGGTGCTTTAGGCCCAGTAGTACCCCAGCTGAACCCTTGTAGTATTCCAGTAGTAAACCAGTTGTAGTACCCCAGTAGTATCCCATTATCATAGCTGTATCCCAGAGCAGAAGTACCCCAACGGTGCCCCGGTAGTACTCGTGTAGTACTCCAGTTGTACCCCAGTGATATCCGAGTAGTATCCGAGTAGTAATTTAGAAGTATCCTAGTAGTACCAAGTTGTGGCTCCCATGTAGTACCCCAGTGGTACCCCAGTATTATTCCAATAGTCCCTTTTAACACCCTATAAACCATCCTATAAACCACAATAGTACCCAGGTAGCAACCCAATGGTTATCCAGTAGTACTCAAGTAGTATCCCAGAAGAAACCCAGCTGTAGTACCCCAGTAATATACCGGTAGTACCAAAGTATGAGCCCGGTGGTACCACGGTGGTACCCCAACTTGGTACCACAGTTGGACCCTAATAGTACCCAAGTAATCCCCCTGTTATATCCTTGTAGTCCACCCGAAACCATGCATTAAACCAGTAGTAGTTACTATTTAAGTAATGCTACAGTAGCATCCCAGCAGTACGTGAAAACTTTACCAAATGAAGTGATAATTGCTACTTTTTGGGATCAAAATTGGGACAAATAAGGAGTTTTTGGGACAAATTTCAATAGAACAACGGGTTAAATCATACAAAGTGCCTTTTAAAATTGAAAACGATGCAAAGAACGAGTTTAAATTGATCTAAATTATTCTAATATAAAGCATGATTTTAATTTTTTCTAGGGCCCCAAAAAGCCCAAAAAAGCCCATTTTTTTTAGGGCCCTTCGGGGGTCCGCGGAGGTAAAAATGGGCTTTTTAGGGACGTGGCCCCCCCCCCCCCTACGGTAAGACCTAACACATTCCTCTTTTCCGTGGAAGCTTGATATTCTGTAAGTCGATCTGTGATTTTGGTAAGTTACAGTAATACCAGCGGTGACATTAATTAAGACATCCATTCAGAGAGTGCAGGGAAGATCTACTCCTCACCAAAAACCGCCTGGTTGTTTGGTGTCCCGAGTTCTGTTGGACTGATGGTTCTAGCAGTTTGCAACTGCGTAGAGAGCCCACGTTTCCACAACATCGGGGCTGTAACCTACTTTGTTTGGGCTTTTGGTGTTTGACCGGCAGCTTCAAGGAACTAAACTTGACGAAGCAAAAGACGACGATTTTGGTGAGAATCAGACAAGTGCTATCTTTACTAAACGTGATATTCAGTTTGTATCTGGGACTATTGCTGCTGCAGGCATACGAAGATACTGATTGGCAGGTTGCAGTGTGTGAGTGGGCGGCGGTTCTGGCGGTCGAGTTTTACCTGGCTACTTTTTACTGGGACTTGGGTGATGAGTACTTCATTCAGCAGGTTAAGGAGTATTAATTGGGAGAAGAGTAAGAACTTCAATTTTCGATTCACCATAAACTTTACTCACAACATACCCCTTACCACCCATGATAACTTTGACCTAAACTAAAGGTTCAACAAATTTAGTCGTTCAACTTAGTCAAAACGCTGAGATTTGCGATTTCCAATTGTCTTTTTTTCTAACTTTATTTTGGATTGATTTTCATTTCTATTTTGACAGTGCTACAATTGTTGTTGTATAATTGAACATTTATTTGATTATTTCAATAACGGGTTTTATACGTTAATTATTTTCAATAAAGTTATTCATCACGGACAATATGATTATGTACATCATACGGCTTAATCGTAAACTGCTCTATATATTGCGTCACATTCAAGGAATTCTGTAAGTGTAACCTAAAACAAAACAATGGAAATGTACGTTCGCTATTTGCTTTATCTAGAATTGGTAAGAAAAAAATAGGAATGCAATACCTGAATAAGTTAAGATCTCGATGACGTCTGGCTCAATCTGTTTAAGTTTATTGCTGTTTAATTTTGTCGTCACTTCGTCTGCTAGCACGAAGTCGTCATCATCTTTAGTTGCAGCATTCACCAGGGCAATAGAGCTGGAATGTTTTTGAGTGAGGAGACTTTATTCAAATTGAACAAGAAATAACCTCCTGTGCGGTCGTGCTACCACGAAATAGTCCCGTATTCGTTTGGGACGTTTGTCTGGCCCATTTTCGAATTTGGAAACGCAACGTGAGGCTTTTTGAGTCAGTTTAGTAATATTACTGCAGAAGAAAGGTAAAAGCACGATCACAGAAAATTACCCAGTAAATTTACTGCTAGATGACGACTTTGAGCGAAGCATCCGCAAATCTGATGAGAAAAGTAACTTGAGAGTGAAGGTAAACTCGTTCCCGTTTTGAAGGTGCTTCAAGAAGATTGTCTGGCGCTCCATCATCGTGTGTAGATCTTGTTTAGTGACAATAACAATAACGTACTTTTGTTCTGCTTCCGTCACAACGTTCTGCATAACTGAAATTTCAAAAGTTAAGTCAACAATAGTCACTTTAAATTTCATTAAGTCATCAAACAGTTTGACTGGAACGTACGTGCACGTGCGCGCGGCGTCCGTTACGACTACTGTGAAACTTTTTATTTACATTGATCTTCATGCGTGTTCCAAACTTCGATATCACAAAAACTGTAGCAATTTGACCCTTACTTAAGTTACTTATCTAGCATGTCAAGAGATGAAATCACTGCTTGATACTTTATCTAAAAGACATGACGTCAAGTAATTAAGGGGCGGAAACCTGTAGGACAGATCGGGCAGCACTCCCCTGGAACAACCACGGGATCTTTACACTGGAGCGGTGCACACACTCGCGGACTGCACTTCGATGTACCTAAATAAATAGTGGTAATGAAACTGTTGCATGCTACATATTTGTTGAGAAATTTTTGTGCAAACTGCAAATAGCCGTTATTAATGATGAAATACCTTGACGCCAGCATGGAACTATAATCAATAACTAGATTACTTTTTCTCAGATGACCATTTATTAAGTTACAGGTTATCACTATGGTTATAAACTTACTTCTTTCTTGGGACTTGGCCCAAAACCAAACCATTAAAGTCCCTATGCTTAACCGTAAGTCAGCACGATTTTAAAAGCGCTCGTTGTTTAAAAATATCGAAGTATCAAAGTCATAGCAATGTTCCGACCTGACATCGGGAAGTTTAAAACTGAGTTGCAGGAATAATCTAAATATGAACAGTTTGAGAAGCACACTGTGACATGATACTACTGTCTGTGAAGTGTCTAATTCAGCAGACTTTTTTGAGTATACTCGATTACTCGTTCTCACTCCTACTTGAAGTTAACTGCAGTTAGCCAAAACTTTCCTTTTATACCGAAACTGAGCTGGCTATTCTTAGAATTTTAACATAGAACTGAAACTTAGAAATTTTATGAACAGTTTATAGTAAGATGACCCAGCAGTTAATAGAATTAAAGAAGTTGAAATATAACTTACTAAAACTCATCAGCTTACTTTATAAAGTAAGTAATATGTACTTTACTACACTGTGTAACACATGATATAACCTTGCACTATAAAACTTACTTCATGGTTATAACTGCTTCAAAGTGTCGTATTTTGAATACAGTCATAGAAGGCTGCCATAGTGTTTATTGTCAACAGTTTAATACAGGTGTAAAAACACTCACATTCATCTGACTCGTATAAGACAAGTTGTGGGTGGTTGTATGTGGAAATAAACCTTAATAACCGTGAAAAGGGTCAGGGTGGAGGAAGATGCCCAAAAACGCTAGGCACTTTTTAGCTGAATTATTGCCCACAATGCCCTTTAGGTTGTGCTTTGTGCCACCTTGCTTGCGCCACAATCATTCCCCAATCCAGAATATAATCAACTCTGTGTCATAGTTTGATACAATACGTGGACTCATGCTAACCACCTGTTTTTGACCATCGGAAAAGGCCAAGAAGGAAGCATCCTTTTCTCCTCCGCAGGCATTCCAGTTTCTATTTACAATGGCATACAGTTATCTCTCTGTCCTCTAGTAACAGTGCCTTTTATCATTAGGCCCGTCCGGTTATCGGATATAGTAAGAGAGCTTATAGTGGACTTGCCAGTGTTATCCCCCACCGTAACATTACAGCAAGTTGAAGGGTAGTTATAAAGGTCTATATCCCTTGAGTATTATCTTGTAAAGCTTCTCTGAGACACACCTATAACCCTTATATAACAAAGAGAGCGAGAGAGGGGTTGTGTATTATTGTGACGATATTAGTCAGTCAGTCTCTGAAGAATCAAGAGAGAGAGTAAGAGACCGTCCTACTCGGACTACACACACATATCGTGTCTATCTGTATCTCCATGACAACCTGTATCTAGATATTAGTTGTGTATCGTGATGTGTCGGCAGGTTTTAAAAGTGCAGTCCTTCAAGTTAGCAAGTTAAGGTATTGTGGAATTTGTTCTAGCCGGAAAGATTGTCTGTTCTTAAGAGCGAGCAGGTGGGGTTGACCGGTTGAGCAAGAATGTTGTGTTAGGATTCAAATAGAGTAGGTACCAGTGTGGTTTAAGGTGCGGAGGGGACCTTTTTCAGGTCCGCATTTCGAGCAAGCTCGACTCAGGTACTCTACATCTTGTCTTACTACAGAGTTGTTATCCTCATACTTGCAGAAATCTGACCTACTCTTTTATCGTATACTCCTCTGTCGCAACAACAGTCAGCCAAATCTCGGTCCATATTTGAACTTTAATACCAAACAATTTCACGATTCTTCTAATATTCAACATAACGCCAGAATTCAGAAACAAAAGTGTTGATAAACATGGTTGGGCGGCTGTAGAAAGGAAGAAAAAGTAAGAGTTACGGAGTATACAATGAGTGTACAGTGAGTTTACTATGGGTATACAATGTGTATAGTAAGAGTAAACATATAGTATACAATGAGTAATGAGTATAGTATGAGTATACAGTGGGTATAGTAAGAGTATACCAAGTATTACCGTTAATGCAGGAGCAGGTTTTGCAGTCCTCGGTCCACGTGACCCCCTCTTTTCTCTCCACACCACTGTTATCGACGCAGCCATCTGTAATAAGAGCAAGATTATAAAGAATAATGATATAATAGATAGCAAGATTATAAAGAATAGATTGTAAGTTTGAAACCTGGTATAATGCCTATCCAAGTTTGGTATAAACGAGTAGCTGTTATTTTCAAACCAGTTTGGATTTTGTTTCGGTATTAAAAAACTGTCCGCCGTCCGGACGTCGCGTTAAATATTTTTCAGATTCCAAAGATGCCACCATTTAACTATAATCTAATTTTGCAGTTCTGTCACATGAAAAAAAGGTTCAGAAAATATGCCCGTATTTAGCAATCTGACTCACAAAAATGCCAGCCACAACAAATATTTGAGTCGTGACTATATTCGGGAGTTGTTGAGTCCTGAGACATAGCACCTAGTATTTATAATAGCCGACATTTCGTCCAGGCTTTCTGACTCGGACAACACACGCCCAAACACACTGCCATACACACAGTCACCTTGCAAACTTTTAAAGGTATAAAGTTGTCCTGCAGGCAAGCCTGCCTGTAAGGTATACAGTGGACATTTTAAACTTTGTAAATAGTGTGCAGGGGTTCGCAGGTATATTTTCGTTACCGGTAAGAGAAATTTGTTTAATGAAATCAAAGTTTGAAACTTGCAAGGATGCGAAAAGGCTGAATTGCTATTCCTCATGAAGTCTATTTTCAAATCCCCGAGGTTTCGTATTGAGCTTGATTAGTTTTGTGGGACGAATGGAGTGGAGATCCCAGCAAGCTCCTTAGCCAACCCAAGATTCAAATGCAATAAAACTTCAAATTTAGGAGAAATTTGCGACATGATTGTGTCGTTAGTACTAATGTGTCATTAGTAGTGATAGGCAGGGATGATCACGTAAATGTAGGAAGCAGCGACACCCAAGACCACAGAAAGGAACTGAGACAGAAATCTTATAACTGTGGTTTGTTGTGTGACTGCTGAGCAGCAGGGAAGCAGAAAACGTTACAAATCACCTTGAGTACCAGAGACTGTTTGCGAGTGTGGGAGAACAGGTCATTTATCTTTGTAACGGTTATGAAATTCCGAATTATCATATCAGAAACGCTGTAAATATGTTTAGGGTGCTCAAATTTGTACTAAAGAGATGACTAGTTGGAGCATGACTGTTTGCTAGTCGATAGGTAAACTCCGGTATTTATTCGAGACACATAGATAACACCATCTGATTTAATTCAATCATAACTACAATGAACATCTCTTCATTGTTTCATCTTTAAACCATCAATAAATACTTTAAAAAGGAAGACTGTCCCTACCAGACAAGGAACTAAAAATAATATTGTTCAAAGACACATTAAATCGGTGCAAATTTGACTACGTTTTTAAACAACATTAAGCGCTGTCAACAGAGGGGTGGGTGGAAAAGTTAAACTGTAAACTTGTCTGTTGGTGAGTGGGTGACCTCACTTTCTACAGGAGCTCACTTCACGGTACAAACCCTCCCTTCTCAAACTTCACAAACTGGAATATAGATCTCACTTCACGGTACAAGCCTGGTCTTTTCCAAACTTCACAAACCAGAATAATGTAGTGAGGTTTACTGCTAGAGAATGTATTGCTAGAGAACCGGAGATAAGGCGTTCTATCATAGAACGTAGTGAATTATAGAACTTAGTAAATCATAGAACGTAGTGAATAATAGAACGTAGTGAATAATAGAACGTAGTGAATAATAGAACGTAGTGAATAATAGAACGTAGTGAATAATATACGGTAATACCACTATTGGTAGTGCAATTACCATATTAATACCACGAGCTTGCGAGTGGTATTCATGCAATAAATTCACGAGCTTGCGAGTGGATTTATTGAAGTAATTTCACGAGCTTGCGAGTGGAATTACGTATGGTAATTGCAATACCAATAGTGGTATTACTGTATTATTCAACTGCGTTGTTAATAACAGCTGGGGTAAAATGAAAAATTTAAAGTAAATATCTCAACTCTCAAGAATTGAAGGAGAAAAAGTTAAGCGAAATCAAGCATTTTACTAGTTTAGTCCACATAAGGCACAGTTTTGCCCAATTGTTCACTTATCCAAACCGTTATCAGGAAAATTATCAAAAATTTGAGAGCCCCCTGTCTTACTGATGATTTGCAAAAGATAAAGTGGATGGTTTACTTAACCCGGCCCGAATATAGTGAGAGCCTTGAGCCCCGCAACCAATAGGTAACCATGTCTACTGTCACGTGTCATCTCCCCACCAATTACAGGGAAGGAGCCCTGAGGGTCGCCTGTTAATGTGTCGCCAGACAGATCTAAGTTCAAGTTATCAGTTTTTTGATTTCAGTATCTGTTCGGTTTGAGGGCCGTTTTTTGATAACGTAATCAAGTGTGCTTGTCGATGCTGGAAATAGCAACATAATTCGCCGACGTAGTATAATTAACATCATATCTCAAGATCACATCCTGCTCAAATTTTTGCTGCAACTCCATAGAACTATTCTTTGACAACAAGCTGTGCGATTTTGGCTAAAATTTTTGATCTGTGGAAACTTGTTTTTCACAGAGGCTTAGCCAGTAAAAATGCATGATTTGGCTTTTGTTAACCTCTTCTAATTCGTGAAGTTGAGATATCTACTTGACATTTTCACAGAAAATTTGCTTGAATGTGATCCTTATTGAATCGAATGTAATCGTATCATGCGTAAGTATCTACTACAAGGGCAGATATACATTGAAACGAAATCTGAAGTTAATTTTGACCCAGTCTTACTGTCCTAAGCAGAAAAAAATTGGTTTGAATCCCGTTTTTAGGTCGATTTCGGGATGTGAATTAGTAATACCACTGGAGTGTAATTACTAATTACTATAATGGTATTACTAAAGTAATACCACTCCAGTGGTATTACTACGGTGTAATTACTATATTAATTTTACTCAAAAATTAGCAAAGTAATACAACTGAAGTTGAATAATAGAACGTAGTGAATTTCCTCTTGGATTAGCTACAGTAAATTTCATGGAGGAGAGGTTCACCGTCTGTTGACGCATAAACAGTGCTTTATGAAACGAAATTTTAATAGTACTTACCAGAAATTTAAGGATGCAATTGCAGTGATGCGAGACAAATTATCCAATTGCAGTGATGCGATACAAGTGATGCAATTGCAGTGATGCGAGGCTAGTGATAAAATTGCAGTGACGCAAATGAAGTGATTGCCCATGCGGATTCTGAATCAAAACAAGTGACGGTGATTTCGGGCGTTAAAATGTGAAGTATTTGGAAATGAGAGTTCGGTGGGGACTCGGAGTCACTGCTCTACTGTTTCCAGTACTCACACAGACTCGGTCTCTTTAGACAATAGGTTGCTAAGCAACCCCGTCCTTATTGATTAATCAGCTCTCACAAGCACTGACACCAGCCCACTCCATATGTAAGGCTCACTTCACTCTTCACCTCTAGCTGACGACGATCAACACATGTTTATTGAAAGCTTCTGCAACAACAAACTCGTATCTATTTATGTCTATCAACCCCCCTACAACTTATCAATTAAGTGTACTATCGTTTATCAACAAGTGTGCAGTTAATAAACATACTTAGCATTTACAGTCACATATTCACTGATAAGTGTATTTATCCACATATTTGACATAAAATTAGGCCAAGTGATAACATTCCATGACCACTGACCAGCCAATGTTAAGTGCAATGCGCACTGCCATAATACCGGCCTTTATAGACCACAGATTCTAGAGTACACCTTGTTCCAATGAGCATCCGGCGTACAGAGGGTAAAGACGTCGGTTTATAGCAGCTACAGTTTTAGAATTTGGCCTTTTATGGTCCATCGATGTACTTAGATAAGGGATCCCTGCCCTTACAGTAATTGCAGCAGCATTTTCAGCAGGTTGTGTTGGTGTCGTCCTCTAATAAGCATGTTCTAACCGATCCTACATTGATTGGTTTTACAATGGCTACTTACTTATTTAACATTTTTCAGATTTCAGAGTGGTGACAAGAAAGAACGAAGGTTCAAAAGTAGCTGGTTTGGTAGAATTGAGAGGAATTCCGTGCCAGAGTTTGATGAAAAATCCAAACTGTAATTTCTGCCAAATAGTTTCAAATCAACAACTCCTGGGAGGTGTGACACGGAGGATGGACAAATTCCTCCGCTTATTGAGGGAGGGGTGTTTCTGAACTTCCAGAATCGTCAACGTCCAAAACCGGACAATGTAAAACATCTGGGCTATTCGTTTGTACATTTTCCGACCAGCTTAAGGCAACATTCAGCGTTTCCAGTGTGTAGCATCGTCGCGGTATTTGCGAAAATTCCGACTTGTTTGAGGGCAAATAATTAGGATGTGTGGGCATGGAAGGCAGGCATGCTTGCGCTATCAGCACACCAGGCGCAGCTGACAAACCTTAAAAAATGCAAATATTTCAAAACTATTAGAAGCGAGCCGAGTCTAGTTAAAACATTGAGAAACCTCGCACAGTGGAGTCTACAGAGGCTGGCTGTTAAACGCCTGGAATCTTGTTGTTTAAGTTGGGGTAGACCGTGTATCGGGGTATGAAGATTACCAGACTTCTATAAGGATGATCTGATTGTTTTTATAAGTTAAGTTTATAACATGCAGGCACTGTACAGATTAACATTATGTGATGGATTTCTACTTAAACAGATTGGAGGGATGTGTTGTTTATCACATTGCTGAATCATGTCAACAATGAGAATGCTGGGTTCTCCCACTCAATGTACTTCATCACGCACTCATCACTCTATCACACCCTTCTACTTCCCTCCAACCATTCTTAGCTCCATATTAATTTTCAGCGGACCAGAAACCTGTGTTTCCTAGCTGTGTTTCCTAGCTATCTCATGTATCAAACCACACTAATTTTGTGATTAAACACCAAATATGTGTCATCCCATCAACAGAAGACAGGAAACCCAGGACAGGGATAAAGGGATGTTGTGCACATACTTGTACAGCCTACAGAGGGGACAAAGTGGCAATTTAAAATGTCACAATCAGACATATATATTATCATCTGCTATCACGTGACACCTGGTTGCCATGACGACCGGTTACGTCACCCTAGACTGAAATGTGATGTTTTGTTGTGATTTTTTATGCACAAAGGCTGGTTTAGCAACGATAATTTGTTAATGATTTGTTAAAGGCTTCGTCTGTCGACTGTAAAATACCGCCGAAAACGCATAAAGCAGCTTTGTCTTGGACTGAACTAAAAAAATATATTTTGGGATTCTAACCTACCTCTGAAATTCTAACCCACCTCTGAAATTAAAACTAGAGCGAAGGGGGACTATTTGTATTGTATTCAAAAGTCTTGCCCAACATTAAGTCTCAAAACTATGGGACCCATGAGGAGGAGTGTAGAGTTAGTAAAATCCCAGGACACTCATGTAGTGTAGTGTTATGTAGTGTACTTTACACTTGCCTTGTCCTAGTGAAGTTTTCAGATCAACACTGGAATGTTGCCAATAAGAGTGAAGTGTTAAGGAGTACCAAAACACCAATCAGCACCAACTGTGAACAGTGGTATCGGACACACCCTCACACCTCCCCCTAATTCCCCCCTCTCTCTACATAGCATGTCGTACTTTATCTGGGTGTTTTAGAGCACTTTGTCCTGGTCCTACTGTTACGATCAAACCATTGAAACGTGTTGAGTGATGAAATCCATGATAGGTTAGAGATAATGGAGCTGGCAAGGACTGCTCTTCGACCCGGCGCTACATTTATTCAACATACATAGTTATTGGTCCTAGTTGGTAAGTGTTTTTGTACATGCATTTTCTGACATTCTTGAGAAATCCACAAAAATTAAAATGTAGTAAATAACCACAACTAAACTTTTGGGTTAAACTTAGCCGCATTGTTTAAAGTATCCAATAACTTTTAACGTCATTAAGAATTGAATGGGGTACAGACCAAATTAACACGTCGTGCATTTGCAAGTGTTAACCGTTAATAAAATTAAAGATTTAGAAAGCCCCTGCATCCGCAACAAGATTTTATTCCATTTATCGAATTCATTATGTAAATTGACAGTAAGTATATTCAATATTGGACATTATATGTTATTCATATGCCGTGTGCGGGGTGTATCGTATAGAACGGGGAAGGGGATGTTTTATATATTGATTTTGCAGAAAAAAGGACACATCCGCTTCTAACAGGTATGTGAAGCTTTCGATACATTATCAGAGAGTCAATTTCTATGAAATATATTTGTTCTTAACAACTAGCAATCGAAACTTTCTATCAATCAGTTGTTCAGTTTTTAAGGATAAATTTATTTCTATCAACAATCATTATTGTTCATGCTGTAAACTGATAAGATACTTCATACTACATACATAGTTATGATATCCTAGCCTACTGAACATGTCCCATGAAAGGATACTAGCTATGATGTAGCATATTCGGGTTAACCAGACCATGGTATATTCTTGATACTATCCTACTGTTGAGATACTATCCTAGTGTTGAGATAACGGCGACTAACCACAACTATGTTGTGTTAAAATAGAGAGTTAGTCCTGCTAGTCGATACTGCGTCATGTGACATATGTTGTTATCACGTTATACATCACGTTATACATCGGCAGAGTCTAAAACCGGTTTAATCACAGAGTTACCGTGGGAACCGAACCGTAAGTCAACACATGTTACCACATAAGTCATAACTGACATTCCTCTCAAATAAAATAAAGCGATATTAAGTGCAGTTTTAACTGAGAGTGATCTAATGCCGAAACAGTCCAAATGCAACAGCGATTATTCAGTGATTAATGCCCTAGTGATTTAAAAGTATGTTAACATTTTTAGCCTTTGCACTCCAATAGTCTGAATGGCGTCGATGATTTGATCATGTCAAATTATCGTCCCCAAATTTGCCAAAACAGGTGGACCAATAAGAAATATAGGTTAAAATTATGTCGGAAGTTGCCCTAAAAGTCCACCCATACGATGAAGACAGTTCGCAGTGCTCCCTTTTTGGCGTATGAAATTAGAAGACCCAAAATTGCACAAACTCGTCAAAAAATCAGGCATTTCATATCCGGAAGTTGAGAGTTAAATTTACAATAAATTTCATTTCCCACTTGTCCCTGACACGGGCATTGTGAAACTGATGATGCTCAATTACGTATGGGTACAAAAATCAAACTAGCTACTAAAAGCACGGTTAGCCGATTGAAGGGTCGAGCGTGATCCCACTATAGGGACAAGTCACCGCTTTTGTGTGAACACGGAATTTCTGTAGTTCAATAATTACAAACTTTACATCGCACACGCCCTAATAAAACAATTTCAGAATTGAATATTAGCTGCAATCGATAGGCTAGGTTGGAAATGAGTTGGATTGGTAACTGATCATACATAGATCCACCAATTTATCGTGATTGTGTCCCTATTCTTCATTTCTTCATTCCTTGGTATTCCTCATTTACTTACATTAAACAATGTTACTGCTAAGTAAGTAATAGTAGTGAGATATTTTGCGAAATATTACATTAATTATCAAATTGACGCTGTTCGATTGCTTTATCATAGACTATTAGACTAAGACTGTATCAAGACGCCATCTTTTGGTTTTCTTGAGAGAGATGAATTTGATCAAATCTAACGTCTCACATTTTGTCATGAGCATGTACTCTGTACACCGTACAGTCGTCAGTCGTACAATGTACACTGTGCACTATACAATGTACTATACAATGTACACTGTGCACTATACAATGTACTATACAATGTAAACTGCACACTATACTATACACTGTACATTGTACACTTTACACTGCACTGTACACTGTACACTATACAATGTGCTATACACTGTACACTGCACTATACACTATGTACTATACAATGTGCTATACACTGTTCACTGTGTAATATACACTGTGTACTATACACTGTGTACTAACTACTATACACTGTGTACTATACACTGTGTACTATACACTGACACACTCTACACCGTACACTGCATGGCGAAATTGCCCTAAACCCGCCACTTAATCCCGGCAATTTAAAATCCCGATTAAGGTACAAAACTTTTAAATTCTACCTTCAAGAACATTTGGATGATTTAAGACAATCGAAGCCTTGGCAAGATCCGTGCATACTTTTGATGTTTGTAGCGGAGGGGAATCTGTAAGTCACACACAAGGCATGCCAAAACTTCAAGGTATTGTGGGAGAACGACAGGCCAGCAACTTAGTTATTTGATCTTATCTGGTTTGGAGATTTGCCAGTAATCAAAACGAGAGCTACACACATCAGTTGGCGTACATGTCACTCTTCAGGACAAGATTAAACATGTGGAAAATTTAGCGAAATTCTGAGATTAGGTCGAGAACGATGGATTACGCGTGATATAATTCAGTAATTCTTAGAAGTCAAGTATTTTAACATCTATATCTGCTGAATAACTTTGCAGATTTTCTCATCATATGAGTGTTAAACTAAGCTACCCAACCTAAAGAGTAAATACCTAAAGAGTAAATACCGCCCCGTGACGAATGGCTTAACTTTTTACACTTGACTAATTGTTAACTATTTACTGAATCATTCTCAAAGTTATGGTTGATATTTAACCCTTTAAAGTTGTGAATTGTGGCAGGCCACTCGTGTGCTGGCAGGTTATATTTGCACCTTGTAGTATGTGATTTAAGTTAAACATTAGAGCTGAGCGTTGACAGCAACACTTGACTAGACGTTTTCATGGCTTGTTCACTTGTTTGGTAAAAAATCTCAATTATTTATCTAAACATTCAGCTTGGCGGAATTTCAGTTATTCAGAAATGACTTTAAAACTTCGAAAGCTCAGAAACTGAAAGTTATGTGTGGCACCATTTTCTGTGATGAAAAACAAATCTAGCGATGTTACACTCAAAAACCGTGAAATTTGATATAATTTAAACCTTATAAGTTGGTAAAAATACCACTGCTGACGAAATTAATTAAGTTAAGCACATATTTTATTCCAACTCGGATTCAGGCGATATATTGACATGAGAGAAATGTTTTGATGCTAAAAATTTTACGCACCAAACGGCTAGCCTAGCCGTAAGAATTAGATCTTTCCTCTTTTAGGGCAAATTAAATTAGATGGTGCATATGGTCTATGGCGTGACCTGACATTTTTATCGAGGAATGAATGTGTTAGAGGCGGATGTAGCAACTTAACAGCTCTATAACCACCTAATTTGTCACGGTATATTGGCAATTCCATCGGTCACCGTAAAAACTGGTCTCATCAAACCCTGTCTGCTGAGGTTTCCTTTAACTTTAAAGTTTAACAAAATTAAAACCTATAAAACTTATCACAAACCTTTTTGCATAAACCGTTTTGCGGGATTTATTCAAAAATTAGTTTGAGAACGACTTAGTTGAATGGTTGTCGCATTGATAAAAATTCTCCAGGATTCATAAATTAGATTGTGGATTATAACGACTTGAAAAGGTTGAAAATCATCAAAACAATATTACCTTTGCAGACAGGACAGCATGTTTTGGGAAGTGTCACTGTGTTCTTACAACCAAGTAGATGCTCACAGTCAATAAAGGAGCACACTGATCTGCCTGGTTGAATAGTTTGATTAGTTTTATGAAGGAGCAGACTGATCTGCCTGGTTGAATAATTTGGTTAGTTTTATGAAGGAGTAGACTGATTTGCCTGATGGAATAGTTTGATCAGTTTTATGAAGGAGCAGACTGATCTGCCTGGTTGAATAATTTGGTTAGCTTTTATGAAGGAGCAGACTGATCTGCCTGATGGAATAGTTTGGTTACTTTTATGAAGGAGCAGACTGATCTGCCAGATGAAATAGTTTGGTTACTTTTATGAGGGAGCAGTCAGCAGACTGATCTGCCTGATGGAATAGTTTGATTAGTTTCATGAAGGAGCAGACTGATCTGCTGATGGAATAGTTTGATTAGTTTTATGAAGGAGCAGACTGATCTGCCTGGTGGAATAGTTTGATTCGTTATATGAAGAAGCAAACTGAACTACCTGATGCTGTAAAGGCATTGTTTTCAATAAAGGTGCACAAAGATTGGCCTTCAGCCTGATGAAATAGTTAAGTAAGTTAAAAAAAGAAACTCACCACTATAGCAAGTGCAACTGGTACAGTGGTTGGGGTGCCAAGTCTCATCCTCTTCGTGTACCTCCCCGTTGTCATAGCAACGTCTTCTTTCTGGGGGCATTGTCGAACCAAAACTATCTGGGGAAATGCCATTGGTATGTTATTGTTGTATTGAAGCAGTTTATTTTGTAAACTTCTTCTCATGAACGATGACAGTATCTTAGTATCTTATTTTGAATAAAAAAACAAATTTGTGTTGGAAGCAAAAAAAGGTTCATCTGAAACCCGAACAATCGTTGTGAAAGTACCTTTTTTTGCACTTGCACAAAGTGCAGCCTCTTGAATCCTTCTCATATCCGTACCCACAAGTGAGGGTGCAGTGTTTCATGTTATCCTGGCAAACGTGGCACTCACACTCTTCGCAACCGTCTTCTCCTGTCTGAAAGGAAAAACTCTTCATTTCGAGGGAACGTGTTCGTTATCAAGAAAACTTTTTGCAATTTGGAAAATATATAAGGTATTTGAGGTGCTAATACGAATCATGATTGACGATCTTTAAGCCTTTCTAATGCTGATAATATGTCTTCTTAAATCTCAATATAGGACAAAGCTTTGTAATCCAGCCAAGAAATCTTAACAGGCCTCTCATTCAGCCCCACCCATCTCTTTCTCCACTGTCTGCCTCCCACACCTCTCTCTCCCCCATCCTTAGTTTAGTCGGATAACCCTTGGCAGTCTGATAGCCGTTAACACTTCGACATTTTAAAGAGCTCCCACTACGGTCGGAACTGTTTATTGGAACTGGAGAATCACTAGGAAAACAGCCTATATACCGCCCATCACCCTTCCCTGCCGTGTAAAGGAAGTCGAGCTTCCTGCCCACTAACTTTCGAGTTTTTCGTTTCATAGCTCATTTCTCGTTTGTGTCAAATGTAAACACTATGGTCATCTGTAATTCTGCCAAGTATCACGCTGCACATGGGTGGTGTTGGTTAGGGGGCACACCTAGCTGCTGAGTTTTGATAGCAGCGCAGTTCCGGATAGAGATTTATAGGCGTTCTACAGGATATGCCATATGAAACGTTATCACTATCTGTCGTCGCCTGGTGTAGGGTTAACTAGTAAATCGTTAAACTTCGTTTTCAACACTGTTTCTTCCTTACTATCTATAACGTTCATGGAGATATCAGGCTGAATTTCATGTACAATGTTATGTATTTTAATTTTCCACACAGTCCAACTCTTAATTATTTTCCGTGTACGGCCTTACAACGAGTTTTTGAATATATGAAACTCTAAATCTATTTAAACTAACCAATAATTTTCACAGTCAGCTTATGCGCTCACACTCGACTAACAGCTAACTTTTCAACTTTTCAATAGAAACATAGAGAATATCAATTTTTAAAGTACCCCTCCCCACTCCCCAGACCCACAGAAAGTCAATCCAATACAAAAGAAGCGAGCCTCAGGCTTACAGGACTCGCAGAACAAGTTTAATTACTGCTTAGTGTTCAACATTGAACGTTACGTTGTCGCACTTTGGTAGGTAATGTCGTGCGTTTGTTTGTGTCCAATTTAGAGATCGTTACTGTGTCACGTAAACTGACTGAAGAATATTGTTACAAAGAAAGAAAGAA
>JH154256.1:253818-266809 GCA_000226015.1 Mnemiopsis leidyi | reverse complement strand
AGAAAGAAAGAAAGAAAGCAAACTGACCGTCGTATCCGAACTGGCAGTTCTTGTCACATTTAAGAACAGGACAACTGGAAGTGTTCTTGCAATGACACAGGGGGCAGCCCTGCTGGTCAACACTGTAGCCGGTATGACAATCCAGATCACACTTGAACGCTCCACACTGCCCCACATCTGAAATACAGGGTTTAATTGATTAGATATTTAGCTAATTAGCTAGTGAATTGATGAATGATGAGTTAGTATAAAGTTTAATCATTATTCGTTATTATTCCAGAATCCTGAGATTTTTCTTGGGGAATTGCAAATGGAACTGAAAATGCGACCGAAATCTCGAAATTCATTTCAAGAGTAAGAAGTAAGAATTAAGAAACTCCCATCGGTTATATTCGTACGAGGTAGGAGTTATTATTTTTGTGTCTTAAGAAATCTCATTGTGTCGTCAAATTATTCTTCCTGGCTTCTTCAAAACCCTATGACTTCCGCAATACCTGGATCAGCCGTGTTCCGTCAAAATTGCCATAATCACATTAAGCAGCACCACTTAACTCGATTGCTGAATTAGGGGGTGGTGATAATTTGACGAGCTTATCGCGAATTTGAAGTTAGACCAAAATAGCAAGTTGACCAGGGAGAGGAGGTCGATAAACGGGAGAAAAATTGTAAATTTGTGCGTCCGTGCAGGTGCCTCGCTCACTAACTGAAAGCTAGACAGGTCTGGAATGAAACAATTATATACACTTGTTACAAGTTTCAAACAGACCAGGAATTTTGTATCGCTACAATCAGCTAAATTTAGAATATTCCTCTGGAAAAGATTAGGTTCGGTTTCAACACGTCCAATGACCATTACATTTACATCTAAACATCTGATAATTGACGAGATATAATCAATTTGCTGGGTTCTATTACCTGTTGTAAAACCTGATTTATCACATTTTGGTAATCACTCTAATCAGTCACGAAAATTCACAGACCGTTCGATCATAGCTGCTACAATAAAAAACTCTCCATAAACGATATAAATCTTGAATTCATCCGCAAAACGTGCCAACGCCTTGATTACAAAGATCAGCGCCGCCGCCACCAGTTTGATAACCGTCTCCTACACCAACCACGACTCGTGATGACACCTGTTCGAAATTCACACTGACTTTGTCTTCTGTCTAAGCGAGGAATATTCCCTCTCGATAATCTTTGATAATAACTCTAAATTATGATAAGGATTCGAAGTAGTGTTCTGTAGTATGTCCTGTTCATTAGATTAGGAAGATCTCATATCGCTAGACACGGTTCATTACTCTCGATAACATGCTTCCAACACGGTTTGAAATTAATATACAATATAACACTTACACTAACACTAACAGGAAGACTGCTGAAAATGAATTGTGATAATCGGAGTGTAAAATCAATAAGGCATACGTCGGATTTTCAGGATACAATTTACAAGTTCCTGGTACCATACTTGTCAAATATTTTCGATAAAATTCATCAAACCGAATGTTGTGTTCAAAGTTTGCATCAGTAATTCGGATCTCAATATAAAGAATGTGGAATGTCAGCAGGGGAAAAGGAGAACATATGTCGCGAGACACATTTGATTTACGACACCTCCCCATCCCTAACATTCCTCACTTGCTACACTTTTTCAGGAAAACCGTGACAAAACCACAGCCTTGTTACTGTACACCGACCGGTTAGACTGGTATATTGGTTTATTACTTATAAATCCACCTAAAGCTCATTACAAACGACAGCTGTTATGCCAGCCAAACGAGTACCGAAATAAAACACCGGCCGTAAATAGCCACGTGTGATTACGTCAAACACCTCTACAGCAGTACAGCAACAAGTCGCTCTGACAGACCACAGCTTGCGATCATTTTAAATGATCCAAACAAAAGCTTTCTGCCACTTTTACTTGTTAACATTTACTATGTTTAACATCAGTTGATCTACTACACAACTACTAGGCTTTTGCTACAAACAGTCAGCAAGTTGAAATAAAGTATTAGAGATGGAGAAAATTCGTGCTTTCACTAATGGAGAATACGTGAATATGAGGTTATGTGGACATGTCACACAATTCACACAATTCACACAATTCACACAATTCACGCCTCTCAAACACACCATACCTGGACACCGGGGACAACACTCGTTCTCCAGCTTGACGGGATTGCTACACGTGACACGGGGACAAGGGTTGTTGTAGCACTGCGGCGCGCCACTGAAGCACGTGCAAGGCGTGCAGGGGTCGCGCTGCCAGAACTCTCCGCTGTCGTACTTCAGACCGGTCTGTGGGTCCAAGCACACATCGGAGGGTCCTTCATCTGAGATTGTAGTTATCAGTATTACATGATTTACAGCTTGATTACAAATCATTATAAAGTGACGAAATAATGACAAAATAATCGCTATTCCAACGGCATCATTCGTATGTTAAATGTACTCCACTACACCACACCAAATTATGTTCACTGTGATTAGTCCGAAAAATCACACGGGAAATTGTCTACTTCGCAATCTGGTTTACCGTTTTTATAAAATTTATGAGTATTAGAGTTGTAGCCACTTTTTGGGACCTAAGAATTGAATTGATTTGAACTTTAAAATCTAATTAAGGTCCGTAGAAAGGGAACAGCAATGAAGCGGAATGAACCCTGGCCACAAGACGCACGATACTCAGGGGTCAATTATTGTTTGAAATTCAATTAGACCTTTTCAAACATGACAAAACATGCACCAGCTCGTAAATAATTCAACAGATTTCGTAAAATTATGCAAATCAGTTTATGGTGAGAAAATTCCCAGACTTAAGGTTTGTCTCACTAAATGAGTCAGTAAACTTTTGAGTCAGTAAATTTGAGATACTGAGTAGCAGGCATGAGTATTACCTATCTTGGTTGGAAGAGGGAAATTTCGGAGGTTTAAACAAATTTGTTTACATTTGCAGATAATTTTATAAATTACGGAAATAGGACCAGCTATACTGAAAAACTGGTGTCTCAACTCTGATCTCAGAAAAGAAACTCTCAAAAATCATTTAATCTAACATTTACCAATATAAACAAAAAATGAACCGTTTTGAAATAATGATAGTCTAACTAACTGACGATTATGAAGCTCAGCCGGCTGGCGTGAAGCAAGGCCCCAACTTACCAGGAACACACTGGAAAATATCACAACACTTTCCAGGGATATTCTCGGCAGCAGATTGGAGTTTCTTGGTGTGTTTAGCAGGACACATGACGTCACTACAGCGGGTGTGGTCACACTGACAACTACCTGGTACTTCGCAACACCTGAGGTAACTAGAGGTAACTAGAGGTAACTAGAGGTAACTAGAGGTAACTAGAGGTAACTAGAGGTAACTAGAGGTAACTAGAGGTAACTAGAGGTAACTTTTATGAACTGTAAGTGTAATCAGGACTGTAAGGGTAATGAAGATTAGCGAAGTCTTCCAATAAAGCAATAAGCGAAAACACGGGGAAGATAGTAGACCTAGGTTTGCGGAAATTTCAAAGAAGTTTGAATAGTAGAGTTGGGGTGCAGAAGCAATAAGGGGTGGAAGAAACACAGTAAAGAGGAAGAGAAGAAATACCTGTCACTAGATGCAGATTCTTGTCCTGGTACGTACAGAGAATCCCAGGGACACTCGAACCTTATCTCCGGACAGGACACCGTGGTGCAGTCCGGATTTCCGGCACTATCTGAAACGAGGCGGTGTTTTGAGATTTGTCCGGATTTCGAGCACTATCTGAAACGAGGCGGTGTTTTGAGATTTGTCCGGATTTCCGGCACTATCAGAAACAAGGCGGTATTTTGATATTTGTCCGGATTCCAGGCGCTACTAAGTAACTACGATATGGGGTTTTTGTTTTGAGAGTGCAGCAAGTCGGATTGTAATATGCCTGATTGAAGGGTGGGTGAGGATTATTCTAAAGTGATTGCAATAAAAGTTTAAATCGTTCCAAATTAGCGGATCCTGGCTTTGAAAGGTCGAGTAATGGCATTGAATAATTTCCGGCGCTACACCCCCATCTTTCTTTTCATGGCTGAATAGCAAGAATTCATCATTTCGCTCTTATTGTTGACAAATATTGTTTTCAGTGTGTTAGAAACATATATTATGTGCCACAGTGAAGTTTGGAACTTTATTAGAAGTCAAAAAGATTCGCCCGAATTTCAAATTCTAACAAAAAGGTTTACATTAGCATATTAGAATATTAGGATATAATTTCTTTCATTAGAAATTCCCTTGGTTTGAGTGGACGTCCATTCACCAGCCACTTATCGGTTACACATTCTGTGTCCTAGATACCAGTCCTAATTCCTACATGTTTCAAGATTATTTTGAAATTTTATAAATTTATGAAGACCCGAACCTTTCCCTAATAAATCTACACATTGCATGCGAAGGCTAAATCAGCTAAAACACAGATACACAAGCAGGCACACACACACACACACGCCTACACACGCCCACACACACGCACACGCGCACCCACACGCACACACCCACACACACCTACCAACACACTCGGAAATATCACAGCAATGTCCAGGTCTATTTGTTCCCTGGAAGACCAAGTTTTCCTTCCAGAAAGTTCCCCCGCACTCAGCTCGTTCCCGACACTCATTGCACACACACATGTCCGGCTGCGGACAGCACTCTCCAGGCAGCACCTCCCCGCGCTGCACCAGCGAGTCTTGCGGGCAGTGGGGCGGGGAGGGTATCGCGCACCTAACACGCGAACAGTCTCTCGCCACTGAAATGGTGATGTTGTCAACTCGTGATTGTGCATAATGTCACTGCAAATTGCGAAATATTATTCATAATTTAGCTTTCTTTACAAATTAATCAGTAAAAACATATATCTGTTACTAATAATATCAATGATAAGGATCAAATGAGATTAATAACTTTTAATTAAAGGGTTCTATTTGCGCAAAATAATTGATATACGTTCGGAAATTCGCGAATTGTAAAGGAAGGAACGACATTTACTAAACTTTGACACAGCCAGACTGTCAAAAATAGCATTCTTAAAAATAGACTCTGCGACCAGAGTAACACATGCAATTTTTGCCGGAGTAGATTTTTACAAATAAAATATATTATTTTTAATCAGATGATGAATAACACCGAAGTGGCTTAGTTAAGAAACAGTCTGCTGGCTCGATAAAAAGTTTAATGGAACATTAATCCTACACATCACTCAAGGCGAGAACACACGTACTTCTTGAATTGTAGTCATGAAATAGAATTGTTTCTTTACACTTAATTCCAATCTCCCGTGTGGAATTTAGATGTATCTCGTTGCCGTGTGGTTATAGAATTCTTTAAATTTCTAACATCAGATGTTTTGCTTTTCTCTAGGGTAAGGGAAGGGGGAGAAGAAAGGGGAATGCCTGAATAGGGGTCTTACCTTACTCAGCAAATAATTTCATAAGTTTGACATTTGACAATCGAAGAATAAGAATTTTTAGGTTAACCAACTTTACTTAAAAGAGTCACTAAATCGTCAAAAATCCAAATCCTTTCAAAACCAGTTATTTTACAATTAGCCAACAATTTAACACCCAATAACTGAACGCCACAATTCTTCATTGGGCAGTAATTAGTGGTAATTTAAAGCGGAAGTGAACTTGCGTGACCGAAATATTTTCTCGTTTGAAGTAAAGCAGTTCGAAATACCAGCGCCATTTCTTCCAGGACAGAATGTAAGAAAAGCAGAGGATATAATTTATTCCTAACCATTAACATATGCATACATATAGCAGAGAAACCCACACAGATAATATGGCAATTATTGAATCCCTCCTATCATGGGTGGAAGAGTACGTGGTTTTGAAATTTAAGGGAATTACCGCAGACCTAGATTATGTTCTGCCATAAATTACAGAGTTGCCCGAGAAGTGTGCAATTGAAGCGGCCTTACAGGTTGGCGGTGTACAAACTAGTTATTCAATTAAAGATGTTGCGCTAAACCCGCTACCTTGACTTGACAAACATCCTTCAGACATGTACATTTGCCGTTCTGGCTGTATAATGTATGTGCGGAGAATTACTGGTGATACGCATTATTATGTTATGTGTACACCGAGATCGATCATCAGTATGCTACAAGCCATAGCAAGCACAGCATTCCCGTAATGTACTGTGATGTGGAGCAAAATGAAGCAATAGTCCTGCATATGTACCGGCGGTTTACTGCATGTGTACCTGCATATGTATATATATATATCTCAAATAGAGACGGTACCTTTGCATAGTCCGACGAAGGGAAGATCGTCTGTTTCCTGCTCCACCAGCACACACTCCAGTCCTCTCTGACACACTCCGTACTTGCCATAGGCACCTCCACATTTCTCCTCGATTCCTCTGAAAGTAGAAGATTTAGAATTACATAGGCACATCCACACTTCTTCTCGATTCCTCTGAAAGTAGAAGTTTTAGAATTTCATAGGCACATCCACACTTCTTCACGATTCCTCTGAAAGTAGAATTTTTAGACTTTCATAGGCACATCCACACTCCTTCATGATTCTTCTGAAAGTAGAAGTTTTAGACTTTCATAGGCACATCCACACTCCTTCATGATTCTTCTGAAAGTAGAAGTTTTAGAATTTCATAGGCACCTCCACACTTCTTCTCGATTCCTCTGAAAGTAGAAGTTTTAGAATTTCATAGGCACATCCACAATTCTCCTCGATTCCTCTGAAAGTAGAAGTTTTAGAATTACATAGGCACATCCACACTTCTTCTCGATTCCTCTGAAAGTAGAAGTTTTAGAATTACATAGGCACTTCCACACTTCTTATCGATTCCTCTGAAAGTAGAAGTTTTAGAATTTCTTTTGGGTTGCAGCCGGTGTTATAGGCATACAAACGTTTACTGTAAAGTCTTTTAGTTAAGATGGTGATTTAAAACTAGTTTAAACTTTGAAAAATATTATTGAAATGATTTAATAGAACAACAGTTGAAGACTGCAATTCTAAGACTTTATTCTGATATTAGCATAGTTCATTTAGGTGGAAGCAAACATTGCCATTTAAGGAGACACACTGATTTATAACATAAGTTGTCAAATAAAAGTTATACAGCAGCATGACGATGCCATCATATCTGTATTGCTTCTACGTCAATAAGAAAGATAAGACATTCCTCAACGATCATAAAGTGTACATGACCAAATCAAGTGTTTTACCTAACACAGGCGTTGACCACAGCCACACGTTTTTACCTGACACAGACGCGACAAAAGACACGTGTTTTTACCTGACACAGACGTGACAACAGACACACGTTTTTACCTGACACAGACGCGACAACAGACACACGTTTTGACCTGACACATACGTGAAAACAGACACACGTTTTTACCTGACACAGACGCGACAACAGCCACACTCGTCTAAGGTTGTGACATTGCAGGACTCATTCGTTGGACACAGCGTCTGGTCACATTCCCCACAAAGTGATTGGCATCCAATGAATAGTCCAATGAGAGTAATTGTAAATATCATGTGTCCGAGTTGTTGGCTTGAAATTAACATAGCTAAAACAAATAACCCGGTTTAAATAGAACAAAATTTGCGGCCGCTATTTTTGGTATAGATTAATATTAAACAACTGCATGATTTCCAATCCCCCATAAAAGTTGAAAACATAAATGTTTTCACACTTATGACAGTTTGAGTTAAATGTGAAAGCTTCAATACGATCTGGATTAAACAGCATAGAGGACATATCCATAAAAACATGAAACTGATTTTAGTTTCTGAATGACTGCTTTCGTCGGGGTCAAGTCATGTCCTGCAGAAAAATATAGCGCAATCACAACAACAGAGTATTAAGTATTGCCATAGCAACATATTTTCATATCATACATGCATCCACGTGATTTACGTACTTTCTCAACATACTCACGACAAAAACCATACCCACGATCTTTTACAATTCTCAATGCCGTTTTGCATTGATAACAGGACATAGGACTAGAAAAATCAATCGATAATCTAAGGTGACAAAATTGGTATTTTGAAACGCCCATCTCAGTACTGAAATTCAAGACGAAACCTTGTATTCACTTAAAACTAGTGTAATACGTAAATGAAATGTATTATCTAAAGACTAGAATATTCTGCAACGCCCACGAATATTCGACAACAAGCGTAGTTAGTGTAGTTATTGAAGCACACTTGGTGTTTTTGTGTTGAAATCCCTACTATTTGTAGGAGAGCACTGGAATTGTGACAGGTCTTACTGCAGATAACGTGACAGCTCTTCCAAGCAGGCAAAGTGTAAAATGACAATTGGTTGAAAAAGCCTGATGAAATTTTGTCTCTCCAAGCCTGCAATTATTTCAACTGTTTGTAGGCTAATCAATAGCATTTCATATGATGTCAATTTTGATACACTGTGTGTCCAATTTAATTCTGAGCCATAGTCTTTTACAACAAAATATGTGCAAGGTAAGCCCTCAAATATGTGGCAACTTAAATTGTTTGAAGTCGTTTTTTTGCAGTTTTCTTGAGATTCTAATAAAAATTTTAATTCAAAACATGAATAAATTGATAAGAGAAGTGGGTAAAAGATTTCACTGAATACAGTACACCCATCAGATATAAAGTGTTTTTAATAGATAAAATAAATAGTTTTTAACTATTTCAACACTACAAATCAAATTCATTTATTGAGGATGAAACAGAAGGAGTATATATATATATATAATGCTTGAAAATACGGGGTCCTCAATCCCCTCATCCTAACCCGAGTTTCACTTTATCAAATATGTTTTAATACCAATCAGAAACTCTTTTATCATGGCTTGAGGAGCTAATGAAAAAGTGAAAAGTAACAAAAGTAGATAAAACACAAGTTTTGTGAAAGCTAAGATAGGTCATGAGAATAGCTTTAAAACCCATAGATTTTCAATTTGTTTTGAAGCAGCTGAGCTATCCCACTATTGAATCCGATTTTCAGAGGTACTAGCTGGAAACTTAGCACTGGATTGAATAGTTTAATGAAAAAGATTGGTGTTGCTGCATAAATGATAAATCTATGCACAGAACTTTTGGTTACTCTCTGTTCTGAATCTTGGATTTTTGGTCAGTGCAATTTTTATGTTTGACAGTATGTGAGACCTTTTGACCACTTCCTGACCTGAATCTGCAATGTTTAGACCAGTGCACTCGACATGCTCACGAAGAACCTTTTGACCAGTTGATGATTTGAATCAGAGCCTTTTTGGCAACTGACTTAGACAGAACTGCCACAACAGACACTTAACTTTTATCATACTAACTTGTCTTAGTACTAACGTTGAGTATTTGGCTTTTTGTCACTATGTAAATATATTCTAAGAAAAGCTTCAATAATGAAACACAGACTGAGTTAAATAATCTTTCATAGAAATAGACAACCGGTTTCGAGATGTTACATAAGTCATAAGGATGTTATGTTCAGGGAAAGCCTCACTCGTAAAATCAGTAATCATGCCAAGATAACCTTGGGTTGCTTACTTTTCAGGTTCCAATGCACTACTAACGTATCGAGGACATATATTCAGGTGTCTGAGCTGGGACTGGCTTAGTTGTGTGTCACTGGGTTTCTTGATTGAAATGTCGATCCAGCTGGACCCGTTCACTATGGAGCTAATCTGGGTTTCACCTGCAGTTTCTAGCTAGAACTGCACGGATAGTATATATACATTGATCAGTGATCAGGGACCCAAACTTGCAACATGTGGAATATGATGAGATGCTAATACTTGCATTTGAGCAGATAACAACTTTCATATATTGAATGATTGATGGTTATCTAGCAGTATAAGTAGTGCTTGGAATAGATTATTAGCAGGGAGCTACTTGGTTGAGTGGCATTTCGTCCTGCCTCGCAATCCAGCCGTTGCAGGTTCAAATATGCCCGGGGAAAGCCTCGCTCGTAAAATCGGTAAAGAGCCAAGATAACCTTGGGTTGCTTACTTTTCAGGTTCCAATGCATTACTAACGTATCCGAGGATGTATATTCAGGTGTCTGACCTGGGACTGGCTTAGTTGTCATAAAAATCTTAAATGTCATAATCTTGTCCTCAGGTCCTCCTCAATAACTGTATATAATTTGTAGTGTTGAAATAGTTTAAAAAGGGTAATTAAGGGTATATCAACTTCTGCTTCTATCAAAATAGTGGTTTCTAAAAGTTTAGTATTAAAACTGACTCACAAATATGTCAAATTGCAAAGACTAAGGAATGATTTAAATATACGTTTACCTCTCTTTTCTTGTGGGATATGATGATTTTAACAGTGTGTTAATACTTATGCAATGAGCTTGGGGCATTTGTGCATTCCATATGAATATTACTTCTATATTATATCATTTGATTGATGTTTCTAATACGAAAACATTTTAAATTAAAATTATGAGTATATACTATAGTTTGTCCAAAGCCTAAAGAACATGTGCTGCAGGGCCATTTGTTTATTGTGGTAAATTTTGCCAAATTTTGCTGTGCCACGACAAGCCAAAATCTCGAATTTGGCTGCAGTTTGAAGCAAAAATTGCTAATTTGACGGCAGTTTTGTGGCAAAAGTTGCTTATTTGCGGCAGTTTTGCGATAACAATTGCTAACTTGGTGGCAGTTTCACAACAAAAATTGCTTATTCCCGACAAATTCTAGATTTTCTGTCAAGTTTTTCATGTATTTAACACTCACAAGCAACCCATTCACATGATTTGGGTGATGTGATACGACCAAGTGATAGCTTCAACCACGTGATCCGATCTTGTCATCAGAGGATCAGATACCAGCTATAAAAAGCTCAAATACTCCTTCGAGTAATGTCATGTTTAGAACGACTCAAGCAAGATGACATAACCAACATGATGACAAAACTTTTAACGGCTACTATTTAATATCAGTATCATTCTTCATACAAAGATTTACAGAGATGAACTTTCACCCCAGATCTACTACTTTCCCCGGTCTCCCCAGCTACCTCCGACTTCAGCAACCTCCCGACCTCAGCAGTCAGCAACCTTAATAATAGTTTGAACAATGTAATCATCATTGAATTGAGATGTCTGGAAACAGTGTTTTTCCGGAACTGATCCATCACTAAGACGGGACCTAAGTTACACAGAGGACAAAACAGCTTACCCCTATCGCCATAAAACAACTTACTCCCAATCTTATCAACTCGAACAGCCCCAGTGACCTCATCAGATCTAGACCTCTTGGCTCTTGCTAATAACGATGCGATCAATGACAAATACTCAATTAAAAGTAACACTTACACAAGCAATCAAAACAATGTACTGTATCAGATTCTGATGATTAGCAGGTATTGGTACTAAGCTACATGATATCTGATTGTCAGGGGCGGCTTGTGTGAGTATGTGGGTACTCAGATGTACCCAGTACCCACTGAATCTGGAAACTGTTACCATTAACTTTTATTGATAAAAATCTCAACATTGAACTGTTCTTCAGCAACCTCAAAGTCTTTTGATCTACATTATACAAAACATTATTATCAATCACAAATCATGATAAAAACACTTAATAAAATAAAAATAGACAATTACACCCTGAATACACAAATGACCCTATATAAAAATATCTATATACCATTAAAAAAGAATGATAAAATGAAGATTGTTCACATCTTTAACGAGATTATATCCGTCTACCGTTTAGCTGCGTGAGTCGGGTATCACCGCGACAACGTGGAGCGTGAAACTGAACTTGTCGTGGTGATACCCAACTCTCGCAGCTCAAAGAATGGTTGCCTTGAGTTGCGGCCTGGGCTTCGCGGCAGCAGGTCAGGCAACGTTTGACAAAAACGGTAGACGCAAGATGGACATAATCTTGTCGCGGTGATACCCGAATGACGCAGCTAAAACGGTAAACGGATATAATCTCGTCAAACTCCACGTTAAAGTTCATTTATTTTTCCAGAGCCCAATTTTGCTCTAACCAAACAAAATCCCTTTTGCGCGGCGTAAGTTTTCGAGGTGTTACCCGACTCGCGCGGCTCGCAGCTTGCTGCTCGCCTGGCGAAAGAAAGTGTTCAGGTGCACGCGCGCGGCATAAGCACCGAGTTAGGTTAACCTTGACCCTTGCGTTGCGCGCAAAAGGGCTCTGGTTAAAGCAAGTTTAGCTTTAACCATAACAGTAATTGGTAATATAATATCGTTTGCTCAACTAATATACAAACAACAAAATAACCAGCCCTTTATTGCGCGATCAAAAATTGCTTATTCTAGCTCAGCACCGTAGTTAGGCAGGTGAATTGTCGCGGTGATGCCCGACTCATGCAGCTAAAGCTTGTCAGACGTTGTCTGACCTGCTGCCGCGAAGCCAGAAGCGGCAGCGCCCCGCGCGCCGCAACGCAAGGCAAGCTAAAGCTAAACGTTTCGTTAAAAGTAGAACGTTAGACGGGTATAATTTCGTCAACACTAGGTGAATTGATCAGCTTTGAGCTGCGAAAGTCGGGCATTATTTAATTTTGTCGCGGTAATACCCGACTCTCACAGCTTAAAGCTGAACGTTTCGTTAAAACGGTAGACGGATATTTATATCATCTAGTCAATTCATCATCGCGACAAGCTTGCTATGCCAACATAGCTATACTATAGCCCTGTCGGGTAGCACCTCGACAAGGCTGCGCGCGCCCTATCGCGCACATCACAAGCGAGCTGGGTGAGCTTTTGCGTCGCGCGTCCGTTTTACTTTCGCGCTAAGCTCGCACAGGGATATTCGATTATTCGTGTTTAGCAACGACAAGCCGGCTTTAGTTAGAGTAGAACTACTGTAGCGGCCGTCATGCGTTCTACATTTTAACTTGACGGTCGAAATGCGTGAGAGCGCGTGATGGCCGTGCTTTGTGCTTACCGGGCGACGCGCGGCTCTTTCTACGTTTCCCTCCGATCAAAGCAACAATTAGCCTGAGGTCCCCAGGCAAGGCCGTGCAA
>JH154256.1:202450-240916 GCA_000226015.1 Mnemiopsis leidyi | reverse complement strand
TAGTTCATTGGATATGTTTTATTTGTCGGAATATATAGAAAGACTGGGTCAAGTAATATTATTATGCAACAAT
Organism: Mnemiopsis leidyi; assembly: GCA_000226015.1. Taxonomy (NCBI): domain Eukaryota; kingdom Metazoa; phylum Ctenophora; class Tentaculata; order Lobata; family Bolinopsidae; genus Mnemiopsis; species Mnemiopsis leidyi. The sequence continues at coordinate 240,843 of JH154256.1, read as the reverse complement.
ATAATTGTTGGGTTGTTCTTATAGTTTGTCGAGTATAGAGTTATTCAACCAAAGTTTGATGATATTGATATTGGAATATACTTTTTCTACTGAGTCTGGGGCATTTTTGCATAATTGGTTACTGTAGGATTAATAATGATTTGATTGAAATTATTCATTGAGTTGGTCATAATATGATTACCAATATTCTATAAATTTGGCTTTAGTTGGGTGCCCCATCAAAAGAATGTATTTCTTACTGGATGCACCCTGCATCACATGAGCAGTGCAGCTTCTTATATTAATAAATTATTTAATCTAGAATTATATTGTGATGCAAAATGTTCTAATTACAATTACAATTTACCCGCCCCTCCCCGAATTAACATCACTAAACTGCAGGGGGAGGTGGAACAGATCTCCCTGATGAAACCGAAAGCTCCGAACGAACACGAGGATGGAATGTTGGAATACATGGAGGATATTATAGGTGGGGATGAAGTATTACTACAGCATATTTTGCTGGTATATGTTCTATATTTTGCTTTTACAACATCAAATCCACAAGTTCCAATCATCAGAATCACTCACATAAACGCCCGCTAGGTACAAACGTGTATAAACAGCCTATAGAGGAGCTGGCAACCAAAGTTGAACAGTTGAACGAGGCGCGCGGAGAGAAGGTCAGTGTTGGAATTTACTAGTTATGTTACTACTTAGTACTTAATCTGATTTGAATATTACTTTTGTCTGTATGGCGACGAAATGCGATCTTTTAGGGACCTTTTCATTCCAAAACTTTGTAGATAACATATAATTAATGAAAGTTAGGAATGTGAGACTAAATAACTATCCTTCATAGTGTCTGCCAAAACCACGTGTTGAGCGCTTAGTCAACAATGTCACCGTGGTGTCATCACTACTATTTGATGAAATAGTTATCTCTTAAGGTTGTCATGTAATGTAGTTGCCTCTTTTAGTTGCTGTTGTGGCTATACCTATGTCACGTAATGAGGTTTTAATGATGGTTTCAGACTAAGAAAGCCTTACCTTAAAGCTTTTTTTACTATTCGAGAAATTATATTTGATTATGTTGACAAGTCATTTTGTTTAAACATTGTTTAAACGATCTGTTTTCTGTCATAATATCTAAGTTGATATCTAAGTTGCGTTGATCGAACCTATAATAACATATAGATCATATATCTAGATTTCCTCCCAAAAATTAAACCCTTCCCCCTTCCCCCTATGAAACAAAATAATCTATCCATTTTTCTTTTACTGGCCACAGTTGCAGTTCATTTTTTAATCAACACTTATTTTACTTCGGTGTGTCCAACAGCTATCTGGTTACAATGTAACCGGCTTATAACAGGAGCCGAAGGATCTTACGGATAGGTAATTTTTAAAAACTCAATAGAACATAACTTACATATATTCCGCACACATGCTACATCAACTGAAACCATGAACTTCACATATTTTGTCCCGGTGTAAACCATCCATCCGCCTGACTTTAAGTAGCAACCATGAAGAGACGGATCATATTGTTCAGGATTAGGCTGAACAAGAGTAATGGCGAGACATTGTTCAAACTTCAAACAGTGTCTCACACACATCCCCTCTGTTTTAATGTCAACTTTAAAAAAATCTCCCCGAATGAAGTCTGTGCCAGTTCGTCTGCATCCATCATAAAGTCCTGCGGTATTTTGTTATCAAAGAAATGTTATCTTGCTTCACACGCTTCATAAGTGGGCTTACTTATGGAGCGATTCTCTCGCCACTTTGTCAATGTGTAGTGTGTGCTATAAATAGGGGGGGGGGGGCCACGTCCCCTAGATAACATATCATCCCTCCTCAGAAATACTGTACTGAATACTAATCTATCTAAAATTTAATGGATTAATCAGTGGACTTCCTCACCATGGCCTTCAGGAAGAATCATCAGTTTCAGTAAAATAAACAGGAACATTAAGGTAAGAGCAATTTTCGTCTGCAAGAACAAGAAGTAGAAAAGACGAAATGAATTAGGTTCAACAAGAAAGGAATTTAAAACTGCCGCAACTAGCCAGAGTATTTAGTCGTAATAGTTCTAAGGGTGAGAAAATTCCCAGCTTTAATATATAAATTTTTCTGCTGACGATTATTGAGTCGTACCTTTGAATGGTTGCATGTGCTGTAAACGGTTTAGCAAAATATTATGTCGTACTAATGACTGAATTTAAATGGTAATCATATACCGACTGTGCTGAGGAACAATATCGGTCATTCGCATATACAAATTTCGAAATGTAAAACATGTGACATGTGACTACATGTGACTAGCTCGTTTCATTGCCTCCGCGAACGACACAATGAAAGTGTAACTGTCATGTGACTACAAGGTAGACGAAATAAAGTATACAAGGTAGAAGAAAAATAAAGCCGTCCAAAGATTACGAACTTGAAGTTTTTTCCCTAAATGTTAGGTCCCTCGCCGGAAAAATTGATGAATTTTGGGAAAACAATAAAATTCACACTAAGTACGACGTTCTCGGCTTCGATGCGACGAACTGCGATGCGACAGAATTACCTTTCAAAGGAAAGGAACTTGAGCTAGATGGCCTCCACCCTCGATGAAATGAAATAAATTTGGTTCTAGGATAAGATTGTGTTCGGCAATCCAATTCTTGTTTGAAGTTTACAGTTTTTTGCCAACGGTCACTGCTCACTGTCATTTGCCTAGAAGTTTTCTGTACATACGCCTGCAATACGCGCCTTATATGTCGCGAAGAAAATTTGTTCTGAAAATATTTACTTTTCCTCGATCCACCATCCTCAATAATGATGGAACCAGCAAAGAACACTAACGCAGAAATGCAATGACCCGTAATGATTTGTGGTATCTATAGTTAATCTAATGCACGTGCCAGCCATATCAAGACGTACATTGTATCTTGCTGGCAATATGATAACTGAAATAGTCAACTTTTATTGCAGATAGCACCCTGCGTAGTTCATTCTTCAATCTTCATACTTCGAATCACGTATTATTATGTAGAATTGCAAGTTAAAACATAGATCAACAAACAATATGGTGTTCAGTATGAATTATATTAGGTTTAGGTCAGTATTCTATCTCCAAAATCATATTCGTATTTCTTGTTCACGCTTTCTACTTCTTGTTCACGCTTTCTATTTTGCGATACGGTCCATTAATATTTTGTAAGAAGCGTGCGCGGCGCTGACATTTCTCTGTACAGCACGGCGTTGCAGATTCTCACAGAAAATTTCGCGCTCAAATTTAGAAAATATATAGTACAGTTGATAATAACAGTCGATAATAACATTTGAATAAGGAAAAAATAAATAAACACTGAACACAGATAATACGTCAATTCTTAGAACATGGCATGATCCCTACAAAAGGTGACGCATATAAGCTATAATGGCTATTTCAATAACTTTTTAAAACTCATTATCTTGTGGGAGTAAAATATCTTATCGAAAACCAAAGAAAATTCTTTACAAATTTTTATGGAGCCGTAAGATGATTACGGTGACGGTTCTAAAATAAATAAATAGCTGTGCATTTCTCACTATGTGAAAGATATCTAAGTTTAATTGCTGATTTTCATCACGCAGATGTAGCTATTTGAGGGGTATACCGTATACTCAAACGCAATTCCGTGCGGGTACTGTTTAAGGAATGAGGAGGAGGAGCTCGGAGGGAGGAACGAGGAGAGAAATTGATCATGAAATACTCCTTTAAATCAGTATTGGTGCCTGGTGGTCTTTATAAAATCAATCATGGAATTTTATAAACGCAAAGAATATCAATACATGCGTATGTAAATGGGTATACAGGACAGCTCTTGTCTGGCAATGATAAATCGCGGTTATTTTTACGCGTTGTAAAATTTTACAATCCGAAGATTTTGTATAGATACAACAATAGTATAATGTCATAGTTTTGCGTGCTCAACATCTCGTTCTGGCGTGCTTGTTACCTGTGTTCGAGTTGTAGGTGCGTTTTTCAATATCCATCTAAAGTGTATGGTCCGGGAAACATAGTCCGTAGATTTTTACTTATTAAGGCCTTTTATTGTGAACCCTCTCATACAAAACGTTTGTGAAAGTGCTGAAAACGATAATGCAAAAATCCCTACTATAATATTTTGATTTTCAAACTATGACTTTCAGTTAAACCGAGTGAAAGCGGCTGAAAAGGAAAAAGAAAGTCTGGAGGGACCGAAAAATGAAGCGTGCGAGTTTATTAGGGAAGACAACGAGCTGACTCTTAAAAAATACACCCTCTCCCAAACCTTCATGTAAGCAACAATTTCCTGTCTTCTCTTTATTTGTCTGAAATTATGACCATTATTTCCATGAGGATCTGGGGCTTAAAATTTGGTAAATGTTTTAAGTCTTACGTTATTAATAGCGATACATTTTCCTTTCTCAGACACGAGTGCTCGAAGTTGATCGAGAAAGCGCAAGAAAAGAAGACGGAGCAGGAAGCCATTCTAGCTGAAGTTAACAAAGAGGCGAAGGATGTTTTCGGTTCGTTTTAATTCAAGCTGCCTGCACAGTGAATGGCAATTTACAATGTGAACAACATGCACTTAATGATTAATTGAACTGGTTACTCAAATTGACAAGCGATCTTTCAATCATATTTGAGTCAATTTTTCGGCTTGACTTTCCATCTATGTATATGTTCTAATAGTTATTTTATCAATTTTGATCAGATAAGAAAACAGAACTAGAAAATGGAATGATCGCCGAGAGGAAGCTTTTAGCAAAGGTTGAACGAGCGTCTGAAAAAGCAAAGAAAGAATTTGAAGAATTCGAAAAACGCGATCTTAAAGTTCGAGAAGACTTGAAACACAATAAAGCCAAAATCAAAAAGTTGACCGCCAAAGTTGGTGGCGAGAAGAAAAAGGTACGTAATCTGGAAAAACGTATGACGCAGACACGTTGTTTAAAAGACAATAAAATTCAGACTTGTAATTTTGGCAGCATTTTGCATTTAACGTTATATAGGCGATCGGGTGCTGAAAGTATCACTGTATATATTCAGTTTCAATCATTAACAGCAACCAAATGTAGTTCACCTTAGTTAGCCCTACTTATGAAATGGGATCTTAGATAAAAACATATGAGCGATGTATTCTCTCACAACGTTGACAAGATCCACAAGATAATTCCCATTTATTGTAATTGCTCGACAGCTGGAAGAGCTGGTGGATTTACCGACGAAGAGCACAGACGAACTGGAACAACTTCAGGACAGACTTCGATGCCTGGACGAGGACAAAATCAGGTTGCTAATTTGGTTTGGATTCTTATTCATTTTTCAGAGTGTTTTCGATTGGTAAAGTTGGAATAATTTAAACTCCGAAATCCTCAGATGAACAGTTTGTAATTTTTACAACATCTTCCTTGATTAAATTTTATTTAACGATTTCAGAAAAGAGGGTGAGCTCGAGACGTTGAAACAGGAGATACAGCCGCAGATACAGAAAATTAACGAGCACAGAGAGGCTATTTCAGGCGAGCTCATGGATATAAAAAAGGTCGTCAACGAGTGGCAGTCTAAGGTTTGTTGGATATATTAGCTGTAGAATTTTAGGTTTAGGCTAGGATAATTGTATCAGTTATAAGTTACTTTGAATTTACTTCATGCTTAGTCATTTTTTGAGTCCTCAAATTTGCCCAGTTCAATTTAAATGCACGTCTTCTATTGAAACATCCCAAATATTCAGGTGAACATCAGCCAATCGGAAATGGATCTCCTAACTCGTGAGAAGACTAAAAAAGAGCAGCAGTTGGAGGAGGCCAGATCAAATCTCGAGCGGGTAGCTCAATCTTATAAAGGTTTGCTGAGACCGAGTTGTTGTTCAAGTTATGTTCCTGCGAACGGTACTTTTTTTAATTCGAACACTTCATAATCGAAAAAAATGTCCTATGATCAAGTCCTGGATGTTCATTTACATATTTCGCTGTCCTGGAAAAAGAGATTAAATCAAACGTGATGAACGTAGTGCCCGCATAGTTTCATGAGAAGGCTGCTAAAGTAGGCTAAAAACAAAGAAATTGTCATATTGTAAAGACTTCTATGTGAGCCCTTTGTTATCAGGCTAACACAACATTCATACTCCAACTATTAGGATAAGTCTCAGTTCCCCTAGACAAATGAATCTTTCCAGAAAAGAACATTCGCTCAAAATTGTATCGGAAATTGTAAAATGTGTTAATGTTTATCCTAATGTGGCGCTACATTCAGACGAGACAAATAAAGCTAAGGAATTGTTGAAGACCGTGCCGTTGAACGAGAGACGAGTGAATGAGCAGCAAGATAAACTGGATCAGCTTATTCGAGAGGAGAAAACTCTGACATCCCGGCTTTCAGAGACTAAGACGAAGTTTAGCGAGGCTAAGTCGGCCCTAAATGCTGCTTCCACCAGGTCATTTTTCTGAAATTTTGTGTTCTTGCTTATTATCGTATGGAAAACGTATCTGTTGAGGGGTGGAGATCCAAATGAGTTTAGCATATAGTTCAGATAATTTTAGAAGTTTTGCCAAAAATAAATCAAAAATTGACAATTCAAACTGCATATAATGCTCAAACGTAGCAATACGTTAATACGTTACGATAAATCAAATATTTTACTAAACTGAAAATACACAGTTAACCTATCTGATAAAACAAAAGCAAACAGACACACACACTTAAAGCACTGCAATGTCCCAGGAGCCGACTATTGGAGGGTCTACTGCGTGAGAAGACAGCGGGGCGGTTACCCGGGCTGTGTGGTCGGTTAGGAGACCTGGGGACTATCAGTGATAAGTACGACGTGGCTGTGTCTACCGCTTGTGGCGCTCTCAACAATATTGTGTGTGACAACATGGACACCGCTCAGGTGAGAGATCGGGGTTGTTATGGATGAAGGGGTTGCCATGGACATTGGTAGTGAGGTTGTCATGGACATAGTTAGTAGGGGTTGTCATGGACATTGTTAGTGAGGTTGTCATAGACATAGTTAGTAAGGTTGTCATGGACATCGTTAGTGAATAGTGAGGTTGTCATAGACATAGTTAGTAAGGTTGTTATGGACATTGTTAGTGAGGTTGTCATGGACATTGTTAGAGGAGTTGTTATGGATAATGTTAGTAGGAGTTGCCATGGACATAGTTAGAGAGGTTGTCATGGACATTGTTAGTGAGGTTGTCATGGACATTGTTAGTGAGGTTGTCATGGACATTGTTAGTGAGGTTGTCATGGACATTGTTAGTAGGAGTTGCCATGAACATAGTAAATCGTCGAACATAGTAAATCGTCGAAATTGTTAGTAGGAGTTGTTGTGAAAATTATAAGTGGGAGTTGTTATGGAAATTGTAAGTGAGGGTTGTTATGGAAATTGTAAGTGGGGTTGTTATGGAAATTGTTAGTGAGGGTTGTTATGGAAATTGTAAGTGAGAGTTGTTATGGAAATTGTTGTAAGTGGGGGTTGTTATGGAAATTGTAAGTGGGAGTTGTTATGGAGTTAATCAGCCAGCTAAGTGTTATACCGTCATAATTGACGCAACAAAATAAATTGCTAGTTACTATACAATTTCTGATCTGTGAAATAAATACTTTAATATATCATACTCAAACAAAGCAGGTCTAAAAACTGGCTGAGCTCTCTAAGTCCTAAGACCTTTTTGAACTTCTGAAAACTGGATCTCATTTCTCATAAATTTCGGTGCATATTAATCGTAATTGTACACGTTAAATTCTTTTCCGGCCATCCTCTCCTTAAACATTCTGTTAAAAAGGAAATGTTGACGTTCGTTAAAAGCCTTCTTACTCGATCCCGTCTTGCCTTCCCTCATCAGATTGCTTCCTTGTCCTTTCGCGTTTTTTTCCAGCATCTAATCAATGTCACTGTTAGTTGTCATCTTACTATCTTAAGTCAATAAACTAACGAACTCTTGCTCTTAAATTAATGGTGACAATGATTAATGCAGTAAGGAGTGCCTAAGAGGATAAACATATGGTGTCAGATAGCAACAGGAATAGTAACAGAAATAAAGACAGAAGTTAACGAGCACAGGAGCAGGGACACTGGACACTGGACACTGGACAGAAACAATTAACTAACCCGCTTCATGTTGGAGAACTCTATCTTCTCCTTGATGTCCTCCACTTCCTTCCTGTTTGTAGTGTACCCCATAAACTTTGCTATCTTCACTATCACTGTCTCTGGATCTTTGAGAATATCTGAGACACATTTCGTTGTTTTGTATCATTTTAATGCGGCTACAAAGTGTACCATGATATGATCACGTGAACAGTTGGATCCTACCAAATGTTCTAAAACCGCTACAACCACTAAAATATACCCTCGTAAGTGACGAAGAGGAAGTTGTCTCTGTGTTTCTGTCCCCAATACGGAAGGACAAAGTCAAACCAATCTCCGTAATCCACACACCCCAACAGCCATAGTTCAACCCAGTCATCAAATGACTCGTAAACTGGACCTAGTTTTAACACAGCGTCATTTAAAAAGTACACAGTACTTAAAAAGTCGTGTATTTGGGAGAATCAGGATGTTTGAAAACATTAACAGGATGTTTGAAAACATTAACAGGATGTTTGAAAACATTATTATCATTTCCCAAGTTTTCATCCCTTTTATATTGTGTACTGCCTACCTGTGAGCACTTCTAGACCGAGAGTGAACTTGTAGTAAGAGACACACGCATCTTTAGGATCTCGGAGACAGAATATGATCTTGTTCTGGACGGAGGAGTCTGCACAAGGGGGAATGAGGGAGAGAGGGAGGTGAGACTTGAGGATCCTCTGTGTTGTCGCTGGAACTGAATCTAGTTCTGACTGGGGGAAGGAGTTCAGTTAAATAGCAGTGTGTTGGTCTGTTCGTGATGTGATGTGATCGTGATGGTGATGTAATCGTCAATTTTATCGGTGTACTTAATTTGCTCGTGAAGATTTAACTCAATGTTTATGTGACCCAGATAGTTTTGGCTGAAATATTTCTGTTCCAATGGTCACCTGTTTGATAAGCTCGTAGAAGGGCAGTACCATGGGGTCCTGCATTATCTTGTTTCTCTTCTCAGCTAAGAGCTTGACAATGTATCCACATAAATGTGTTCCTGCGTGAGTGTAATAACCAAGTAAGTCTTATAACCACATTTTATTGGACAGTAATCTTAAGTCTGTGTTGCTTAATATGTACACGACATGTATTGTAAAAGAATCTAAAGAGCAGTCCGACTCCGAAAATGCGTCCAAGTAACCTCAAGATAGGTACTATGCCTCTAATCAACGTACCGATAATAGTTCTCATAAATTGCACCGTGTTAGTCACTTACCAGATTTAGGATAAGTAACAACAAGAACGTCGTCTTCTCTAAGTCTCGATCTGCGGAGGTCGTCAATTCTGGTCTGATTTGCAAACACTGGCAAGTTGTACTTCCCGCCATCCACCTGGGCATCACGTGAATGTACAATGTATATTGTATAAGGTAGTGTACAATGTACATGGTAGTGTACAGTGTATAAGGTAGTGTACAATGTATAAGGTAGCGTATACAATGTACATGGTAGCGTACAATGTACATAGAAGTGTACAGTGTATAAGGTAGTGTGTAGTGTGTACAATGTATAAGGTAGTGTATAAGGTAGTGTGCAATGTACATGGTAGTGTACATTGTACATGGTAGTGTACATTGTACATGGTAGTGTACAAAGTACATGGACCATGGTACAATGTATTTAGTAGTTTTAAGTGTATGGCAACTGTATTGCTTGCAAGTTTCTCTAAAGAACGACGGCTAAGTCGACAATAATTACCTCTGCGTGGAGAATAGGTCTGTCTAATGTTCGTTTTATGCTACTGTCGTACTGTATACCCAGCTGTAAGAGAATACGTCAGTGTAAAGATTTCAGCTAGCCAGTAGAATGACTAGCGTTTCAGTTCCTAAATCCTAATGAATGTGATTAATTTGTACTTCCATGGACCAAAGAAACTTTCAACAAATCTCTGAAAGAATCAGTCTTACCTTAGGATATACAACTTTGATTCTGAAAGTGTCGTATCTAAGGAGATATTTGAAGAGACGTTGTAACCACCCAGTAAACAGCTGCTTTAGCAGAAGTAGTGGGTAGAGCATCAGCCAGAACATCAGTGGTACTTATCTGAAATGGAGCGGTATACAGTAAAACCTCGATTTACCGTGCCTCTATTTACCGTATCCCTCGATTGACCGGGCCTTCTCCCTTTGCCCTACGAGGCCAGGTAAGTAGGGGTTTTACTGTATATGTTATGTACGCTGAACAACTGGTCCTTAACCGGTTCCTAAACGGCCCCTACCGGGTGAAAAGCACCTCACATCCGCTCGAAAAGTCGCTCAAAGACTATTACATAGGTGTACATATTACAGGTGTTTTGGGAGATAGTACTTGATAATATCGACGCCGTATAACCCTTACTCTGTAGCAACACCACTAGAAGCGTTCACAAATCGTATAGTTAAAGTTAGAGTTAGAGTTAGAGTTGCCTACAGAGTAGGAAGTGATATCGTGCTATCTTCAGAAAGCGCTGGAGTTTATCAAGAACAACAACCTGGGAATTGCCACCTTCATCGCTCTCGACAAGATGGAACCTTACGCAGCTAAAGCTAGAGATCCGATCGACATTCCTCCAAACTCACACAGGTAGGTCTGGTAGCTAACCACTGTCGATTACAGCTCACATTATAGCATGGTTGTGCTGGTACTGTTTGCAAAAACCTCATTTAAGAAACTATCGAAACGTGAAAGTTAGCAAAAGTAAGGTGAAAACAAACTCACGTGTTGATAACATGGTGTGACGTAGTGGAAGCTAGCAGTACAGTGTGCAGTGTACAACGTATTGTTGTTGTCCAAGCTGACACTTTTTATACAGGGTGTTGGCACTTTGTAGGACTCAGGATGTTATTATATGTTACTGTAATTGTCATCTGATGAGCACTTCGATAACATACGAGCTATGTACCATGTACCTGTGTCTTATGGTACGGGCTGTTTAACTTCGAGATCATTTTAAACTGCCAACTTGTCAGGTTTGGTGGGTCCAGATGGGAGGCTGATTTGATTATGTAACATATGTCATGTAAGTTATGCTATGTCGTGTAAGTGTCGGAGTTATTATTTTGTATGAGAGGAAATCCGAGTTCCGACATTTGGCCTAAGAAGGGATCGTGTTGGCCTTCAAAATAAGGGAATATTTACTCGTTTGATATTTATCAGCGTAAAAGTACCGCAATCAGAAACTCGTAACATGTTGAGAAGTGCGATTAAATGAACCGCCGTACTATAGCACTAATGTTAAAACGAGTTTATAGTCTAAAACCTGGTGCGAAGTCATCAAAACAACTCCAAACCAGCAGTTTAAATTAATTTTAAATTCACGTCCTTGATTCCTCCATTCCCCTTGCAACTCCACAATTAAAACATACTTGCCGCTCTTCTCCCCATTCGAGACTTGCCGCTCTCTTCTCCTGACACCAGACTTGTCACTCTTCTCTCCACACCAGACTTGCCGCTGTTCGTCCCACACCAGACTTATCAGTCCTCTCCCCACACCAGACTTGTCACTCCTCTCCCCACACCAGACTTGTCACTCCTCTCCACACATCAGACTTGCCGCTCTTCTCCCCACACCAGACTTGCCGCTCTTCTCCTAACACCAGACTTGCCAGACTTGTCACTCTTCTTCCCACACCAGACTTGTCACTCTTCTTCTCACACCAGACTTGTCACTCTTCTTCTCACACCAGACTTGTAGACTTGTCACTCTTCTCCCACACCAGACTTGCCGCTCTTCTCCCCACACCAGACTTGCCGCTCCTCTTTCCACACCAGACTTGCCGCTCTTCTTCCCACACCAGACTTCCAACTTTAAACCTCCTCAGACTGTACGACTTAGTGAAACAACGTGACGGGAGCAAGTACAGTGGAGCGTTCTACTACGCTCTCAGAGACACCCTCGTAGCCCCTTCCACCGACCTGGCAAAGAAGATCGCCTACGGCAAGACTAAGAGATGGAGAGTTGTCACCCTGGACGGTGTTATGATCGACATTTCCGGTATTTTTTGCCAGTAAAATTCTTAAGATTTTTCGGTTTTGACTTCTTATCTTCTATTTTTGCTGTTACTAAGCCTTGTGGACGGTGCTTTGTCTATAAGGATTAAAAATTTTAATGACGCAACGCATTGGCACTCACGCCATGATATTAATTCACTACTTCATAATATCTCGGATGTATGAAACTTTCTCATGTTTTGCATTGATCACACATTTAAACAGAATCTGTTCAGGAACCATGGCCGGAGGTGGAAACACTGTCATCAAGGGGCTGATGAGCAAAGTGACATGTGACATCGACCCTAAAGAGGTTGACAAGATGAGCGACGAGATAAACAATGATCAGAGACGGGTACGTCATTACTCATTCCGGATATTTTTTAATGAGTTTTTTAAAAGAATTCGTACAACAACACTGCATTAGGGTGGAAATAATGGAAAAGTTTGATGAGTAAGAAAAAAGTATAATGTTATAAAGTTTAGATAACCTTGAAAAACACCACATCTTGTCAAAAATGTCAAGCAGTTTACAGCTCCAGCCCATCTGAGTTCTTGAAAGAGAACGATCAATAGTTAAAACTAAGAGTAAATTTCAATCACAAACGTCGGACCTACGTAATCCTATCCATCTTTGTGCCAATCAATAAAAGTGCAATATCTCTTTACAACAATCTGACCGGTCGGTAGACTATCCGCTGTCGATTAAGTGCTCAGACAAAAGACGAAGGGATCTATTGTTTTTTATTTCTTGGCCTCATATTTACAGTGTGAGCGATTTAATTACCAGCGTAAAGCAACAAACTAAATCTCCCTCATCAAATTTGCTCTTGGTATAATGATTCGTATCGAAAAGAAGAATGGAATGCTGTGAGCAAAAAGCGGAAAATTCCGCATTATTTTTCTAAGAATTTGGTATTTGATACTGATCAATTTGATAGTAGAAGAAAATTTCTGCCTATAGAAATTTTCTAGATACGGTTTAGGAAATTTTAGGTAGAAATATTGATTCCTTTTAAAAATTACATTCCGGTTGACTCATTGATTACAATAATAAGGCAACAACTTTTTAACGACCACAGCGCTCTATTAGAATTTCTTACTTCAAAATTTAAAACAACTTGAAGTCTTTATGTGAGTGTGTTCAGAAACCTTGTGTTGTTATTAAACCAATTTTGTGACCAATGTAAATGATAATTGGGCCGTTGAAGCAAACTACCTTGCAGCTCGAAGAGATCTCTACAGACAAGACCAAGCTAGAACAAGAAGTTAGAGGTCTGCTTAAAACTCTGTCAGCCGATAAGTTTACCAAGCAGAAAAGTGAGCAAGCTATCAAGGTGGGTCGAATTATTCAAATGATCATTTCCAATGCAACAAGAAATTTAACGATACTGAAAGATCGCTATTGGTAATCTAAATCTAAAAATACAGTCCTCAGTCTGACATTGCCCTGGGGCGCTGCTTCCGGGGTTTACCTTTATCAGCCCCTTTTCTTGATAATGTTAATGAATCGAGTTTAATTATTCCATAAACGTGTTAGATTCAATAAACGTGGTACGATAGAATTCATTCCTTGTTTTTCAGCGCCAGTATTATGAACTAAGATTATGAATATTAATTTTGGTCAATGACATGAGACCTCATAATTTACGGTGCCAGTGCTGTAAAAAATTTTCTTTTCAGTCAACGCATTGTTAGCCTGAATTCTAGAACTTACTAATTTGTCAATGATCCTCATTCTCTCTGCGTGCCTAGTAGTCGTGTTTCAGTATTTCACAACGAAATTTATGAAAACTTACCACCTACTCTGGGATCTACTCTTAAAATCTTCTATCTGTCGTCAGAGTTACATGAAGCAACAGAGCAGTCTCCAAAAAGATATTCCAATCTTGGAGGAACAACTAAAAGCCATAGTCCCAGACGAGAACAAGATCGCAGAAATTCAGAAAAAGATAAACGGGCACCAGTCCAAGCTGGACGAAGTTTCCTTGAAGGCCCGGAAAAAGGACGATATGATCAAGAAATGCGACAAAGACCTCAAGGATCTGAATAACAAGAAATTAAAGCCTCATCAGGAATCGGTGCGGAAGACGGAGGAAGAGATCGACAGTGTCCACGATCAGATCACTAAGATCAAAGTTGCACTAAAAGGTTGTTAGTTTTCGGTTTTAAAAATCTTATCCATTTTGTTTTTGGCTACCTTTGTTGCCAGTATTAATATCAATTAAGGATCACAATTAGGGACATAGGGCTTTGTTTAGTGTAAAAGAATTCCTGTCGCTCAAAAAAACAAGACCTTTAAATCTAAACCATCCTTGAAATCTAAACCATCTTCCCAGGACTGGACCGAAACAAAGATAAGCTGGAAAAGTCTATCTCGGAGATAGAACGAGAGTTATCCGAAGCTCAGACCCATATGGAGGATCTGAAGTTAGAGTTTCAGAAGATAGAGGAGCAAGCCGAGGTTGTGGTTGAGAAGGACAACATGTGTCAGGTAATACCTCCAGTATATGAAATAAGTAACGTTCACTGACATGTTTTTTAATAATAGCCCTGATACAATTATTAGGGAAGCTAGAGTCTAGATAATTGTATGTCAGAAATTACACCATAGAAAGGATAATAAACTAATTAATTTTATCAGATTTTTCCACCTCCTTCAAATCTAGTCAACCTTTCCAGGACAAGATGAAGGAGCAGACTGAGAAGATGGAGGCACTAAAAGCGGAGTTGGCAGGCCTAGAAAAAGATCTGGAAGCTCACGAACAGAAAACCGTGGACTACAGGCACGCAATAGACAAGCACGATGGAGTCATCAAGGAGAACGGGTCAAAGATAAGGCATTGGAAGAAAGAAGTGAGTACAGAGAAAAGTGATGCGATACTTAGTTAATTTCTTATCACAAGGATAACCAGAGGTTTACTAGATTGCTGGACTAACATTAGACCCCTTGTTATAAGCTCTAACATCTAACTCTGTCATCCAACACAGCTCTAACATCTAACTTTGCCAGATGAGTAAACACGTGCTACAGAACATCCCCGGAGAAGCGGAACTGGAACCCCTGAAACCAATAGAGGCTGATGAGCTGGAGAAAGTGGACGCCAAGAACCTGGAGTACGAAATTGCAGTTCTGGAGGAGGCACTGAAACAAAAACAACCCAACATGGCGGTCATCAAGGAGTATCTTCTCAAGGTTACATCCTTTCTTTTTGTAGGATTATAGGATTTTTGTCGGATTTGGACTAGGACTGTTTGAGATTTTATTTTTGTACCATTTGCCGGGTACACATTGATAAAATCTTGTTTGTGAGATAGATAATCATGCATACATTAATGGTCAGAAACAAAGTAACACTTACCAAGTTGATGAACTTCTATCTACCGCAAGAGAAAAAACCAAATCAAAACTAAACGTGTTACAGGTAGCGCTGTTAAAGGCAGTACTTGTAAAATTGTAAAATTGATCCCACAAAACCTGCTTTGTGGTGGATTGAGGAGGGTTCTGTAGTATCATGTCTCAAATCTAGAGAGTCTACTAGTATCGTCCAAGACACAGTGTTTTAAAATGTTGGGGGAGATCTTTGTCATATGTCTAGGGTTTAGTGGTTGTGATTTTGTTGGAAAATTACGCTGAATTTTCTATTTGTCAAAGTAATTTCTTTCTGCTGAGCACTGTATTTGTAAGAAATTCTGTATAATATGTGCAGATGAAGGTGAAATGGAGTGTACGTCAGTTAAATTACTTGATGCCACATTCCTACCTAACAATAGTGCAGTGGCTGAGATCCAACATGTGACACCACTGTAACAATCTCTATAGTATCGCATCACACCATGCAGAGTTATACCATACTTGAGAAATCCCACCCCAACCAATTAAATGTCACGTGGTTGAAGAAAAATTAGGATAGTGTTAACCTTCGCTATAACCTTCGTATAACGGGAAGGCAGCAGATCACTGCCAAGTCCCTGTATCAACTGTTTGTAAAACGAACTATTCTGCATTTTCTGTTCTTACGTGATACCAAGGTATTTTGGGCAACTGATTGCTTCAATGTTTACACGATTGACAACGATACATGGACCGATAGATGTGAACCAGGTTTAAAAATTATTTCCTTGTGTTTGACAATGCCCCTTTCCTCAGCACTCAGCGTGGGAAGACAAGGTGGCGGAGTTGAACCAGATCACCTCAGAACGTGACACTGCACGCGACAAACACGAGGAGCTCCGGAAGAAGAGACTGTCAGAGTTCATGGCAGGGTTCTTCGTCATCACCAACAAACTCAAGGAAATGTACCAGGTACGTGTAATTGTTCTGGTCGCGTTTTGATTGAATCGGCGATGGTAAGACTTAACTTAACTAAACTTGTGGTCCAATGATTCTGGCACGACATTTTATTTTGCAGTTTACTCGTGTCACGTTTTGGACATGTGCTGAATACGTGGATCGATTGCAGAACTTTTAAAACGTCCCTTTTACCTGGCCCCTGATTCACATTTTGGCGTGATGGCGTTAAGTATGCTTATTGACCGCCCTGCGAGTCGAAGGCTGTAGGCCCGAAAGGAGATGGGCGGTCAATAAACAACATATCATGGGTCCAACTTATCACGTGGGTACCACGTGGTACTCAGGTTCGTGTCAGGTGGTCTGCAGCGCTCTCTGTCTAATGATAATAAAAAGTAGTGGTGTCCGTGTTCGTTGTTCGGTTGCGGCAGGCATCGCTGCCTGGTCACATTTCGTTTGTTTTCAGCTTTGAGTCTACTCATTTCTCGATTCTCAAACATTGTACTTTTATCCTGTTTTCCATGTACAGCTGAAAGGACCGAACACGTCAGGGCCCGTTCGCCGAGAATAGATGGCAAGGCAACATGTTTCTTCTGTGTATGGGAATGTACAATTAGCTGCAATCGCTTCATCAAAACTATTGATAAAATAAACACAAACGTTTATTTCAATATTCTTAAGATCAGAAGTAAATAGATCTATTGCAGATAAATGATATCTAATTTTCAAAAACATCAAATAATCTTGTAGTTAAACTTGAAGAAATGCACTTTCATAATCATACATAAATTTGATATATCATAAACCCCAATCTTTGCATATATTTAAAACAATAACATTAGTTTTCTTAACAAGCTCCTTTCAAGTATGTGTCGTAACGGTGGTTGTTGTAGGGATCTCTGGCGGCGTCCTTAACAGAAAGCAGATAGATGGTAGGTGTGTAAGTGACACCGCCGACAGTGTACGGTACCCTGTCTAGTCCCACGCCTCCGCATTCTTCACTCGCCTCACATGCCGCTTTGGCCTCCTCCACAGTTTTGAAGACAGGTTTTCCCGAGTTTCGATCGTAACCCCAGGCAGCTTTTCGGGGAAGGTGACACCAGTCTCCGGCTATGGAGGTTGAGATGTAGGACACCATCAGGACACTCAGGAATGTTAGATGTTTCATTTTTGAAGCTCTGTTTGGGATTAGTAAAGAGTTAGACTGTACGGACAGAGAAAAATATTTTAATCAGTACTTTGATCATCGGCCTATCAATAATCTATCCCGATAGCCGCAAAACTGTACTTTCGAGTTTCAGTCCGAATTTCTTGAAACAAGGAATTATAATGCGATGGCTGCATGGTTAAGACCATATGGTCCATATCTGTGATGAAAAATAATAACGATGCACTGATGCAGTACGCCGGTATTTAAAAATTTCCTAATTCATCGATCACAATTACGAAACGGATATAACGAATTGTTGCCGAAAGTTCCTCTTGAAATATGAAATCTTAATTCACAAGATTTTTGGGGTTCTCCGACGAAATACTCTGCACAGACTTGCTAAAGTCAAAGAATCGTCTCATTAATGATTGACCTTTCTTTTCAGCGCCATATGAATTCTTCCTCCCTAGAAAGCTTCCGAAATCGACAATTTCATAGTACACTGTAGCAGACTCTACACTTGAATGATTAATGTCAGATTTCGATCAGATTCTGCCCTTTTTAATCAATAAAACTGGTTAGGAATGAAATTGAAGGGAGGCTATTAGTTCTTTAACTATGTTGTTGTTACTTGAGGACAATGACAAGTATATTATAATCAATGATGATGATCATATGATAATGATAATGATCTAGCCATAAGAGAAAAATAGGGGAGAACGGTAATCGCGGCAAGGTGCCACAAATTTCTTTGTGGGAGCGTTTCTCAATATCAAAAATGATTGGTGTACTTTTTGTGGTCTGTATATTGGGGGACACAAAATGAGACGAGAGGTTTTACAAATTTTGGATAGAGAAACTTGAACACTGCACGGCAACTGTTCACTTTTGTACTTAAACTAGAACTTAGCACTTAGAAATCAGAACTTCGAGATCTGAACTAAGAATTAAACTTAGAACTTTCGAAGTCCCTTACAACTGCTCTGTCTCGTGATATAAAGGCACTTTAATCTCTACAAAATAATGCGGCCCAGGGCACTACGAAATGCTGAAGTTACAATTGTTGGGGCTTACTCTTCACGGTCCAGGATGGTAAAACTTTGTATCCATAACTAATTTCTATCCCTAAACTGAATTAACATAGTTACCTCGCTCGCGAAACCTGGCAAGGTAAAACGAGAGCTAAGGTTCTTTTCTCAGTCTTGTCGGAGTCACAAAATATCTATCTCGAAAATCTATCACTGATCGAACTCTACATTGGTAATACCTGTCTCATTATTGGTGAATCGTGGTTACATGTCAAAACAAATTTGCGAAGCCTCCCAACGAAAACTGTTCTCTATACTTATACAACGTACACTAAACTCGTACTCAAAATAGAAAGGAAAAGTAAATATGAATGAAATTCTAAGTAGTGACGAGGCATTAAGTACAGTTAACTCATTGTACAATGCCGATAGCACTCTCCAACAGTTTAGCATATCTTTTGACTGATTTTAATTAGTCCTTTGCAAATATCGGTAAAGTCATGACGTTTATATTTATTCAAAGAATTAAAGCCAGTTTGTGCTGTGCAGCCACATGAGTTATGCAATATGACGTTTAATTATTCATCCATTAATCGTATGCGCATATACGCTAGATAAAATGGACTAATTCAAGTTCCAAACTTTTAAGGCGATACGACCGATTAAAAAACACGCAAAAATCAAGATTTAAGTGCATCTCAAACTAAAAGCCGAAAAATTTATCGCCAGCTCACGATGCTCCGGAAAAAGGATCACGCGTGAGAAACGTTACCACATAGAAATTTTATATTCAAGCATTCGCCACGGGATAACAAAGGGGTCAAATTCTTGAAGCCCCCAAGCTGAGAATCAACTTAGTATTGTTGGAATGTTTAGCTGCTTTTACAACACACAAGATGATGTCGAGTTATATTAAGTAAGCACTTAAGTGTGTAAATATTATTTAAAGAACAAAGCTGAGTTGAGCTGGAAATTATTACAAGTAATCTGAGTCCATGTTGCCTTTAAGTAGTCCAAGTAATAAGTATGGATAAATTTCGACCGAGAATTGTGGGCATAATTTGAATAACCCAAAATGTAGAATTCAATAACCCAATCGCTACTGTAATGTAGTTATTTGAGTAGTAATACTTTTTTTTCATTTATTCTTCGTTACTAATTGATTAAGTTACCTTAGAAGACATATTTAAAACGCTTGAAATGCGACGGTTTTTCAAAGAATTCGCCATATTTTCAGACGGCCTAAATTTCGATTTTCAGAATAATATCCGCTGAATTATTTTTGACGTGTTTTTATCAAATGTGAAAAAGGATCTTGTTCTAGAACCTCTATCATCTCAATCGCCTCAGTAATACCAGCCTTTGTAAAGCCTTTCTTACTAATTGTAACACCTTTGTCGGATTCAAACTTGCTATAAATCTCTACGATCCAATCAGCATGCTTAGTTTTCAAGACCGATAACCTTAAATCAACAGCAATAGCATGAGCCCCTACACCAGTAGTCGGCTGGCGTTGCACCTCACTTCAATATTGAATTTCTTTTTGTTAAAAAAAGAGAACGGGAAAAAAGACCACAGACGCCCTGAATCAGGGGCCCTGATTTAATTCGACGTCCGAAATAATTAAATAAATAATAATAAATTCTAGTTTTTATAACACGCTACAGTCGCACATATTATTTAAGAAAATAATAGGAAACTATTTAAGCGTGACCTATGCAAAAAGCCTAATTGTTAGCTAAGACTATTCACTCAACATCTTCAAAAGCAAGGTTAAAAAAGTGGGTCTTCAGTCTAGATTTAAAGATATCAATTGAAGAAAGAGATCTTAACTCATAAGGTAAACTGTTCCATATTTCAGGCCCACTATGTGAAAATGCTGCGTCACTCCGAGAAGAGTTGCATTTAGAAGGCTTTTTTAACATAAAGAAATCATTGTCAAGTCTTGAGCTCCGCCTCTTTATTTCCCTTAAGCTTATTAGGTCCTTCAAATAATCTGGTGCTAAGTTGTTAATACATTTAAAAACGAGTAGAGCAATTTTATATTTAATTCTAAATCTAATAGGAAGAAAATGTAACTTCTTAAGATAGGGTGAAATACTATCATTCCTTCTTTTACCACAGATCCCAAAGATAAATCGTACAGCAGTATTCTGAATTTTCTGAAGTTTTTGCAAATTACTTTCTGTTAATCGACTATAAACTGCATTACAGTAATCAAGAAAGCACAATATATTAGAATAAACTAGTTGGACTTTAAGTTCATGGGGTAGCTTTGATCCTATTCTGTAGAGATTTCTCTGATTGATGTAGCAGATCTGAGATACAGCATTGATTTTTTTGGAAAATACGCCATTATTTTGTCCGATCATTTTTTCCGGTCGTCAGAGTTTGGTCCGACCTCAATATGTCTCCTAAGCTTAAGGTATTCGTCAATCCCTGATTTGGGAATTCTTTATCCCGGATTCAATAAATCAAATATTCATACAAAGAAAGATAGCATCGAATCAAAAGAAGACAATTATCAACCATTTTTCGAAATCTCCGTTTTGAAATCATTGCAAGTAAACTCATAAAATCTTCAAATTCAGAAAGTGTTCACAAAATCATTTAACATATCGAATCTTATAATCTATTTATAACGTGTAATTGATGTGCAATTGTGTGGAAACAGAAAACCCTGATGCAAATCAATTTGAACAAGTCTCTTTTAAACAGCCCATTTCATTATCTATTATAAGAAATCTCCGCTAAATCATTACCAGTACCCGGATTGAAAGATTAGTTTTTGCAGGGCCCCCTCATGTAGGTATCGTAACGGTAGTGACGATGGGGGCGCATCTTGGAATCCTTAACGGACATCAGGTATATAATGCTGGGGAAGATGACCGGGCCCCCCGGGGCGGCCCTGTACGGTGTCCGGTCCAGTCCAACTGCTCCACAGTCGGCTCTCTTCTCGCACACCGCCTTGGCCCTGTCCACGCTGACGAAGACCCTGCGTCCTCGCTTGTAGTGGCCGAGAACGGTTCCGGGAACCAAGCACCAGTCTCCCTTGACCTCGGTCTCGGGAGTGGAAGTCCAGCTGGCACTAGGCGTGCTGCTGCTAGTCCAGCTGGCACTGCTGCTAGTCGAGTAGGTCAGGGAGGTGGAGATAAGGGCAGCCGAGAGGGCCGTGAGGAGTGTGAAATATGTCACCATCCCGATATTGTTATATTCCTGCTTAAGGGAGTTACGAGTTTAGGTATTGTGTTTTTTATGAGTAGAAGGTATGTGATATTAATAGGAAAGAACAATTTGAAATGAAATGCTTAAATCATCGGCCGAGGTCCGAAGGTTCGCACACAATTAAGGCTGCGAAGTCTTGACAGAAATAATGTCGGAAAAGATATTCAATCGGAACTGAATGTTATCAAATGAGCCTAGGCCAATGAGTGAATCATTCATTTTTAAATGACAATAACGCACCTAAAATCAATCAACAAAGTTTAAATGTCTGAAAATTTGGTAGGTTTGCAACCTATTGTCACCTCCCCGAATGACGGCCCACTGTTCAGTGGTACTCTGAATAATAAATATATCAGAATCATTTTTCCATCTTTTCTTTTCATAAGCGAGCACCTCTCTCCATTAGTTAAGCATGTTGACAATGGTTGCGAAGTGTTGGGAATGGAATATGGTGCAGGGGTGCCTCTCCGCCACAGAAAACTGGTACATAGTGGGGAGGCACGAGGACAATTAGTGAATGACATGGACATTGTTTCTGCTATTTATAACTTTGAAATATTCTGTGGCAGCTTCGATCGTTAAAGCACTTATGGAATTACTGGGTGTTTACTCTTTGTCCCGCAATTTTCAGTTCAACGTCAACCTGTGATTATGTGATTGCAAATATAATGTAATTGTACAATCACATCTTATCCGTCATGACTATGACCTAAAATCTTTGGCAAAATAAGAGCTGGAAGATTATTCCTCGATATAATAAGGAATCATCCAACCAAAAAAACGCCTAATATCTAAAGGATACTAATATTAACATTAAGGAGCTCGAATGAAACACACTTTGTTGCCACTTATGTCACAACGTTTCCGTTTCCAAGTCCAACACACAAACCATCTCCTCAGATGATAACTCTCGGAGGTGACGCAGAGTTGGAGCTAGTTGATACGCTGGACCCCTTCAGCGAGGGTATCGTGTTTAGTGTGAGGCCCCCCAAGAAGTCCTGGAAAAACATCAGCAACCTGTCGGGCGGGGAGAAGACACTCAGCTCTCTTGCTTTGGTGGGTAATTCAGTGTTAAATCTTCTCAGATATTGTTCTTAGATCCTTTAAGTTTAACTGAAATAAGTATCGTGTTAAATCTTCTCAGATATTGTTCTTAGATCCTTTAACGTTTAACAGGTAGGAAGTACCGTGCAAGATTAAACGGTTTATAGCTGAGAGCTGACACTTTCAAGAGAGTGCTCGCTCAGCTATTGGAAGAGTATAAACTTTCCTTGCGAGATTTAGAAATCGACTTTAAACTCAAATTCTGTCAGGTATTCGCGCTCCATCACTACAAGCCGTCTCCACTTTACGTCATGGACGAGATTGATGCTGCTCTTGACTTCAAGAACGTCAGCATTGTCGCTCATTATATCAAGGTAATTAGACTTACATATTTTTTGTTCTATTGTTTACATTTTATTTTACACTGTCCACGGATTTCGGCCCTTTGAAATTCTCACCACATGCAATCTCGCGTTTAAAAATTTAAGCACAAAGTAGATTTAATGATCAATATGCTGGCCTCAATGAACGAATGGTAGAACTACTCAGCCCTTTAATACCTTCTCCTAACTTCCTAATCGTACAAATCCCACTCAGGAGCGAACAAAAAACGCACAGTTCATCATAATCAGTCTTCGAAACAACATGTTTGAGTTGGGAGATCACCTGATTGGGATTTACAAGACAGATAACGCCACGAAAAGTGTCACTATCAACCCTAATAGCATTGCAGCGCGATAGTTTTACTCAATTAGAGTTACATTAAACTTATTGAGAATTGTTACAACCCATTTGAAACCTATTGAATTGTAAACAGCTGACAGATCTTTCAATTTGCCAGTTGCAAAAATGGAAGTATGGACAATATGGAAAAAAATTGTTTTTTGGAATCTAATGTTTAAATCGAAGTCTTAATCGAGGGAAGACCATACAAACGAACTCAAATAAGTAATGGTCATTGTAGATTTAGAACTTATATATTGGGTAGAATTCGAACTGAAATCAAGATATTGTCGTCGTTTTTTGAATTGTTTTTATTTCTTTTTATTTTGTCGAGCTGTGGTGTGCTCGGTTTTATGCTAATATTATTCTTATGTCATGTTTCTAGAATACTGTTATGAATTATTTGAAAGTACAACGTTACCTTAATTGAGAAGACTGTATCACTTTGTTGATTAAACTTTGGTTCGATATGAGTATGAGTCAGAGGGTCTTCATAAATTTATCCTCTGCGATGCCACGATTACTCTCGGATATTGTGACACGAAAGCATGATGCCCAGAAAAAAAAGTCCAATACTCACACTTCCAAATACATTCTATTTATTTTACACTGAGACTGGGCATCCGTTCCAGCGTCTTACTGTCTCGTCCTCCTCCTTACATCTTGTTCAGATACTCATAGCACTCTTGGTCGGGTCTCTTTATCTAGTTGGCCAGTTGCCAACAGTGTCCAGTGCTCAGCTAGGCTAGGAGGGCAGTATCTTTTTTGTTCGTCATCTGCCCATCAGCTTTCTTCCTGATATAGTTTTTTTATAGACTGCACAAACCACACCATAGATGGCTGGTATTGGGCCTGCTTCTGATTTCGGTAGCTTAGCAACCTGATTTCCACCTTTCCCTGCAGCATACTTACTTCAATGTTCATGTTTATTTGTCTCGGTAAATATTGCAGTCGTGCCCTTCCATGAAGCGAGTTAAGCATGTTTCCCCTGTTCGTTATTTGTTAAGCGTATCCTGTGTTTATCAGAATTATTTGACAATCTTAATCAGATCATTAGTATCACCGTTTCGTCGTATTTTTGGTTCACAGTCATCTAGTTGATTGCTTCTTTTAATGCTGTGTTCTCCAGCTCCTTGTACAAGCATGTGTTTTCACAATTTCACCCTTGTCTTCACCATACTGACCGGGTAAGTTGCTGTGCCAGTAGTTATCACTGCTTCACTGCCCCACCATCTTTAAGGGCTTCAGTGGCTGTGTAGGAATACTGGCCAGTGATCAGACAAGGTGCTTTGTTTTGTGACTGTTCACTTCGCTGTGCAGCTAGCTCGTCTCAAGTGTTCTTTTCTCAGACCCTTCTGATAGCCAATATTGGCTATCTTTTATAGATTATCATTAAAATATGCTAATATGTGGGACATTTAAATCGGACCGATTGCGCATGTTTTTGGAAGGATACCGATAAGGATAAGGATATGTCCAGAAATCCTGATGCCCACCGATGAACTTAGGACAGTTAGTAAATATAAACTGGGTATCTACCCAGTAACTTTCTCTTGGTGTCCATTTCGCTTGCTAGACCGAGACGATGCCTAGCTAGGTAGACCTGTCTAACTTGATCACGTGTTTGCTTCCTGTCGGAAAATAACCGGAAATGAAATTAAAACTAAAGTGCGGAGAAACGTTTCCGTGGCAAACTTTCTTGGAGCACTCAGCACTGAGCACAAAGGTTACTACTTACTAGCTCTTAGCAGTGGTAGTGGTAGTGGTATTATCCCTTGATGGTGAGCAGAGGGCTTGTGCGGGGTATTCCTCCTGTCATTTCCCACGTGACTGTTGCTTTTACCCTAGCTAATCTGCCTCTTTTATGTTCTAGTCACAGTTTTTAGTCTCTGTTTTTATAGTCCATATAGCCAATACTCAATACTAATAGTCTTCCTTTATAATTATTCCTTATCTAAGTCATCTTTACCTTCAGTACTCTTATTTCGATCTTAGTATATCATCAGTACTCTTGTCTCTTAGACTTAACTATTTATTGCTACCAGTACCACGCGCCACCGGTCCACGTGGTTCGAATTTGTTAGTGATGCCAACGCTGATAGTTACACTTATGGTGTACACATTCGCCAAATAAGGAATAATCGTATTATACACTCCGGTTTGCTGAGTGAGTGTGCGTGACAACACGCGCGCAGCAGGCTGATCTGAATTCATTTTAAATTTTGCTATCTTTCATTCTTTGCATTTGACGCCGCTACATTTTCCAAATTTTGTCGATTATTTGTTTAATCAGTCGTTTGTGTGTTATTAATGTCGCGTCGTTTATTTAATTCATATACACTTCTCTACGTCTTGGCGAATTATTGATTATCGTCATCAAACTTTCGTTATCGTTTTCTGATCCGATGTTGCATTTTGTAAGCCCAATAATGAATAAAAAATCAGTAATTGTAAACGATTGCTTTGCATACTTTTAAATTTAATACAGAAACTGAAAAGACAAAGAATTATATACAATCATGATGAAACGCTTCTTCGTAGATTGCGGCTAGCCGGCTAGTTGGCTACCAATAAAGTTCAAATTTAATTTTTCAGTTCATTTCGTATTTCAGCTAAGGAACGTGCTTTAATGTATATTCAAATAGAAGAAGTCGTATTTGTATTGAATTGCAGTTAACAGAAATTCAATACAAATACGATCGCAATCCACTCAACGTTCCAATGATATATTGCGGCATAACTACTGCTCTCAGCATTTTTAAGATATATCATAAACCTGCTGGAACTCAAATGGTAAACTGCGGAATTTCCTGTATTGACGTAATGTTTACCATCGCCTTCCACAGAGGCAGTCAAAGTGGGCACCGTAACAAAACCACAGTCGCTAATGTCAACAGTGGTCGACACAATGTATGAATCAAGGTATGTCCAGTTTGTAGAATCTCGTCTAGTAGTTCCTCCACAAATCTTCACACAGGCCGGGTCCCTCAGTCCGCTCTCTGCGCTCACCACTACCGCTTCTTTCTTCCTGAAAGTTTAATACAATTCTAAACTTGTATCATATCTGTAGTTTTGAGTTTTCGTTTTTAGTTGTATTTCGAAGTGCTACTAGCTAGATATCTTGTAACTGATATAATCCAAGAAAAATACAGGCATACCTTGTATTTAATGCCGCACTCAATGTTTCTAAAGTTCTATTGGTCTTATCACTTTGCTCATCTTACTTGTTTAAATTTTCCTCCAATTGCTGGTTCTTCGTTTCGCTGTTGTTCTTTAAGAACTCTAGTTTATCATTAACGGACGACAGTTTAGATGCACTGTTGTTCTGAAAGAACTCGAGTTTGTCATTCAATGACTTGTAGATGACTTCACTTTTATTCTTGATTTCAGTTCTCACACTTTCCATCCCGCTGTTTAAAGTTTTTTCCAATTCCTCTACTTTTGAGGTCGTCTCTCCAACTCTGCAACAAAATGTTAATGAGGTAAGTTTTAAATATATTGGGTATATTCTTTATCTTTCTTGTATGACGTATAATTCATGCAATTTCATTCATCATTATTAAGTATCATGATCGATTTCTAAAAACTGAAGAACTAGACATTTAACGCTTTCCGTGTTAGTTAAAGTTTTTTATCAAGTAATAGTATTTGTAGTTTAATAGTATTTGTAGTTTAATAGTTTTTTTGTAGTTAAGTATTTGTAGTTACAGTATTTGTAGCTCTCACTGTTACTATTTATAGCTCAACACTACTTACGTTATCATGACGTTGACAATTTTTTGGGTCAGCTGTGTAACCAGATCATTTAAAGCTATGGTGTTCTGTATGGAGGTCATCAGGAGATCCTTGAGATCGTCTATTGCTAGTAGTTGATACTAAGAGGTATCCACTCCTGCGGCCTCCTAAAAGTTGTGATATCACTTGAGTGTTAACTTTATAAACGCTGCAATTGCATAATGCATATACACTAAAACTTACAGAAATTCGAACAATTTTAGTATTCAATAAACCACAAATCTGAGGGGCTAAGTCAAGTT
Organism: Mnemiopsis leidyi; assembly: GCA_000226015.1. Taxonomy (NCBI): domain Eukaryota; kingdom Metazoa; phylum Ctenophora; class Tentaculata; order Lobata; family Bolinopsidae; genus Mnemiopsis; species Mnemiopsis leidyi. Next base: position 213,254 of record JH154256.1, on the reverse strand, counting down.
TCGATCCCGGAGGGGGGAGTCCTAAATCTTAAAGTCTCTTATTCTTACCTCATTACTTAAAGTCGACACTCCAAAAAAGATATGACCCAGGAAAATGAAAAGCATAAACGGTGGCATCCTTTCTTACTGCTGCTTCGATTACAGGGCCATGTACTTTATTTTGGTTACGCATGTTTTTAATTTTATAAGATTGTTAAACTGAGAATTAGATGTGCTGAAGAATGAAAAATTAGATATGCCCTCGCGTAAGTCGTCCTAAAAAGCTAAATGGCGGAATTATCTGTTTTTAATTACGAAAACCCGCATATTTTTCTTATTTCAGCTCAAAAAGTCTTGTTTTATAATCTAATCAGATTATCATGCAGTAAGATTTAGAAGCAGTAGTTTTCATATTTAAATTAGACAATCTTATGCATAAATTAATTAAAAGCGCTCGAAAATCGAAGGTAAACAACAGGTTTTTGGCCCTTTTCTACGAACCTATGTGAATGAAATTTAAAAAAGTCGTTTTGAAAGACGTTATTAATTTGATTCGATATCAAAGTCATGAAAACCATAACTTCACAAGACGTCAAGGGGGTACCCAATACTGGATTATATAGTTACTCCCATAAATTCGTTAGACGCCTATCTATCTGTCATTAGTTACATTATGTTCGTGTTATTTTGTTTAAAACACCCGTAGGTTAATATCATTTTGATAAGCTCTCGGCCACTCCCAGATTAAATTTTTCCTGATAATTAAAATCATAACCATTCATCTGGTTGTGTTAGGCTGTTACGCGGTTGGTAATCGGCATTTGTAAGACTTTAAGTCTACACAGTATCACTAATACTATTATAATCAGTATTGGTAAGTCTACAATATAGATCATTGTGCATTTTTACTCAATTGATGACCATCTCAAGTTGGCAATAGTTGGATGCATAGACATAGCACATACACAAAACCCTCACTACTAAGCTTAAATTTGAATTTATTTAGATGGGCACTCAAATTGTTCATTCACCGATGTGATCTAAACTTTATCAATATACTGTTCTTATCAATATACTGTGCTTATACCTCTTCTGACGAGTGAGAATTGGCAAGAAATCGTCCACTACTTCCACATTACAAAATTGAAAATAAAGGTATACAACAAATTTTCGGTGACCGACGTTTAAGAACCTGTTAATCCTGGTTCCAACAGGGTCCCAGAGGGTCACATTACACGATGTAATTAATGACATATCATGTGATGTGATCCAAGTTCTGAAAATTTAAAACTTGGGTAAGTTCGAACTCAGGTAGCATCAAAATTTGAAACTATAGGTCGCACATAAATAGTTGGCCGATGGGATTTGAGAGCCAGTGCAGCATGCAGACTGGTGACAAGCTTAATAGAGATACATGATGCAAGAATTCCTCAGATCATATCTTGGAGGTTCTTATATGTCGTTCAATTCTGATGTATCATCTACGTCACTAATTGGTTCTAGCTACTGGGATAATTGGGTCGAGCATGTTGATAAGTTCAAGGTTCTATTGACAGGTTCTCAGAAGTTAAATGTCCGTCAGCCCAAATTTATTCAGCATATTGTAATGACATGACTTGAAAAACACTGGCCTATACTTGTAGTCAGATCCTGATAACTTGTATTATAGGGGAGTTCTCTGTGTCATTCTCGTAATTATGAAGAATTAGATATTTTTTTTGTAATTGTCTCATCGTACTCTGGCTCTGTTTTTGCTGTTATTTTTGTACTATAATTGAATGTTGATGTTGGTGGTCAGAAGAGAAACGCACAGATAATTAAGGCTTGAAATCTTCGTTTAATTACATCATTAGAGCCTCAAATTATTTAATTAATAGTAGTTAAAGTTGTTGAAAGTATTAAAACATAATTGAATGTTGATATATCACAGACGCTGTGTAACTGTATAATCATGCTCCTTCCTTCTTTTCACGCGTGCTTTAGCTTTCTTATGGCAATTATTACGTTGATTTGTACCGAGATTTATCAATTCATATTATAATAGAGATTTCTCACAGTTTTTAGTACAGAATCCCCCTGGACAGTGTAAATCCTACTAGTACTGTGTATAACACGATCACTGTAAAAGTGTGAAACATTTAAGCACATTTTCCCTCCGTTAAAAGTAAATTATTCAATTGAGCATAAACATATCTGAACCGATAAAAAACACGCTTGTTTGCTGGAAGACTGTTTTAGTTTAGGTAATAAATATTTGTTATAATAAGTCTCAGTACTACTGATAAGAAACGATTAATTGGCAGAATCATGTTCGATTTGATTCTTATATAAAAGTGATGTCAATCGATCAAAAGTTCGTTCTAAATTCCTTGACCTCTGAACCGTTAAAAATATATCATATTTAAAAGATAGTAATGTTAAACTAAATGGAAACTGTAAAAAGCCGGAAATATCGCACCTATAATCTATATCATTCCCAAGAAAATTTCCTAAACTTGCTGTAACAACTTCACATCTTCTCCCCCCTCATCCTCCTCCCTCTCTTGAGACTCCTCTCCGGAGGGTCCAGGCCTCTCCTCCTCCCCTCGTTGCATCTCCTCGTCTTCAGACCCTTGCAGCTCCTTCACCAGCTTCTCCACCTCCTGCTCCTTCTTCTTCACGATAATAGTGAACTCAGGTGTCATGGTGAAGTTTGTACCTTCCTTCACCTTGTACTTGTGGGGCATGAAGGGTTCAGCTAGCAGCTCCTTGTTGTACTCCTTCCACAATTCCTCGTACTCTCTCTCCGTCTCCACCCTCACCATCTTCAGCATCAGAGATCTGAAACCCTTACTCGACTCCATCTGGGCCTGTCTGCGACTACTGGGAGCCATGGAGCCCGCTACGGCGGACACGAGAGTAGTTATAGCACCTAGAGTGGCTGCCACGTAGTGGGTGATTGGGAGGAGAGTGGAGAGAGTGGTGAGAGCTGATAGGACTATGATCGTCAGACTCAGGATGTTGTGGATACGGTCCCAGGACTGCGCCACTTTGGCGTGGGAGTCCGCTTTCGCTTTCGTCATGTTGACGAAGGAAAGCCAGTTCTCTGCGATGCCCATCCTGCTGGAACTGTGGAACTTTTCCTGGCCTTAGGCCTTAGCCTGGGTAAGTAGATAGATAAAGATTATCAGGAGGGAATACTTTCTCATATTTTTAACATGGTTTCGGCGAGATGATATCCATCTACCGTTCTAACCAAACTCTCGCAGCTTTTAGCTGCGATAGTCGGATATCACCGCGACAATCATGTTTTAAACTATACAGTATAGGTGCATTTCAGAAAAGAAACGACAAGCTTAAAGCAATGACTAAAACGACAAGCTTAAAGCAATTACTAAAAACAAGCAACTTCAGCAATTCTTCGCTTTAACAAGGAAGTTTTTATACAAGGTCACGGTGTGTACTGCACAGCGCAAAGTCTTAGTTGATGGACAAGTGTAGAAGCTTCAGACACAGGCTGCAGATGTGCTGTCAACAGCGCAGATTTGAGCTGAAAACTATACATTTTATTTATACTAAATCAGGGGTATTTTCTAAGTTAGCTACGTCAGCGTAGTGACTTTTTTGTGACAAATTTATCATTATGTAGTGTCTTTACAATGGACTGCAAACTGAGAAATCGTAATTGAATATGTTGTATTAGTTAAGTGTCAATTTTATACAATAAGATTGTCACTATGCATCCTAATAGAGAGAATGCCCCGTACTCCTTAGAATAAAATCGCTGTTGTTAGCTGCCTGTCTAAGTCTTTTTAGCAGGTATATCAAAGGTATCGACTCAAATAGCTAGCACGGTAGTATACAGTTGTCATTCCAAGCCACACTCATTGCTTCTTTAAAACATTTAAAAGTTTATCACACATGTAAATTTCCAATTTACCTTACTACCTCTCATTTTTCAAACAGACAAAAAACAAAACAGGTTGTGAGTGCATTGTGCGATCATTAGAATCTATTTATCCAGCATGCGAATAGAAACATTCAATAGACCTGTCAAGCATGTATAAAGGTTCCTTCTTTACACGTTTCACGGTACTTTCACATGACAGATGCTTTACAGTTTACACACTGTAAATAGAGAGTGACCAATGAACTAATGAACTTATGATTAAATTCAATGTAATGATTGTTACTTGTTTTGATGTACCAGAATAGTGGATTATGAAGGTTTTTCTCCGTAAATATAGCAAATTTTATACATATATTAAAGAATAGCATAGATACTACTAATATGGCATTAATCTGAAATATTCTGTTTTAATGAAACAACTTAAGAACGTATAAAAGAACGGATCGAAATAAGCAAAGGAACGGGAAGAGAGGAAAATAGTGAATGACGTACCACACTTTGCAGTCTACAAACATTGACTATTAGCTATGTGGCTGATATGCTCCTTGATACATTCTTACATTAACACATTCAACATATTTCAAGTTATGCATAAACACGATGAAGCTGGAAAGATAGCATTCTTTTCTCCTCTTAATCTTTGTGATGGCTATAAGGGCTATAAGAAATACATAAATGCATTTAATCTCAGCCATAAATTATTCATTGTTCGTGATATCAAGGAAATGTGAAGCTAATTTTGTCTCTTGCGTTGGCATATTCTGACTGTACCATGTTATTTCAACAAGTTTTCTTCTAAAGTCACGTATATACCTGATATGTAATACATCTGCAGATCACAGTAAATTACGTTGCGGTATGAGTAGTTCGATTAACGACCGGAGTAGTCACGAACCCTTTACTAGTGAGCTAGTGGGCGAGCCATGAGTGAATGAGCTTTGAGTTGCGGCCCCTGGTATGGAACCAGGGGCTTTGCATAAAAGCTTAAAGCCCAGCCCTTATACGTTTCAATTAAGCTTTTCCGCCTCTTGAAAGAGTAACGTTAGGTGCAGCGTTTCCTCTTTCCACAATTTGGCAGAGCCGGCAAGGCTCCTGTCAAAGTAGGTACTGTCTAGCTGATAATCCTCATAGAGTAACAGCACTGTGTCGTCATATTGTCACAAATGTTCCTCAACGTCGCCTTTGTAAGTAGGCATTACAACTCGTCGGTGCACGGGAAGGCGACAAAGAAATCAACAGTTTTATATTGGAATCAGGATGTAGAGAGATCAAGATGTGGACTGTGGAGATGTATAAATGGCTGACTTGTCACAATTTGAATTGATATTGCTTTTCATACTTTATAGGTCGTAATTTTGCACATACAAACGGTGACAATCTTTTAATGTGTCGAAATTCAATATTTTAGTATTTGAATCAATCATTTTAAGCTGTACACAATCAAATCTGAAATGTTAGAACAATTCTTTTTTGAGTCTTCCTCACAATCGAAATAAAACTAATAAACTACTGCAACAGTTACTTTCATTAATGCAGAAGTGGCAATGCTACGGCTTGAAGACATATAACACAAAATTTTAATAAACAGGTGTATTTACAGTCAACAAATAATCACGGCCTCTCCTTGATGTTTCTCAAGCAAAACACCTGTACCATATCAATATGTAAAGTACCTGCTTCGGCTTTTTGAGATTATCCCCACTTTGAATTCAACCACCAGAAATGTGGCTGGAGTCCCGTTGTCCAGAACTTAAATATCAAATATTACTAGATCTTAACTTTTTAAGTATGAAGATTTTGGAAGGCAATTTCATCACTTAACCTTCTTTTTTTCTTTTTTGTCAATGTAAGCCTTGTAGAAAAAGTCCGCGAAAAGGACCATATAGCTAGCGTAGATGCACATGCCGAAAACAATATCCTGTACACTAGTATCACAGTTGTATCCCTTATAAAGCATGTAAGAGGAGGTCAGCTGCAGGGCCACTCCCACCACCATCTGGGACAACTGGCAGGTAGTTACGAACATGGCGCATTTTCTGGGGATGTAGACGCGCGCTGCGCGCAGCGTGTAGTATGTGTACATGAGTGCGTGGACTGCAAAGTTCATTCCCGCATACCAGATCATCCCTGACTGGGGGTGCGCGCACATGTAGAAACTGTAGATGAAGACGGTGATGTGGTGGTACCAGTGAAGAAAGTGGAGTTTGGATTTCCGCACCACAATGAAGAAGGTGTCCCCGAGTTCGGGGAGTTTGCTCATAACGAAGAGGTAGAGCCAGAACCAGCAGGGATTATCTAGCTTCTCTCGGATACCGCAAATCGTTGGGAAGATGCCGTTTTCTCGGATAGAAAGTATCAGGAAAACTGTTATTCTTATTGTTCCTGAAAAGAACAGTTTTCGTCATTTTCAAAAAAGTTAGCGTTTAACTTTTTAAGTAACCCACAAATACATTAAAAATTGTTTCTATACAAAATTGCCCCAATGCCCTATTAGAAGTGTAACGCGGCTTTAGATAAATTAGACACATAATCATTACACTTATTTGCCGGCCCCTCCCTACTCACCTAGCCAGGAAAAGAGAGCCAGCAGACCAGACCAGATAACTAGTGGCATCCGGAGGTTCCAAGGGTTCTTGGTCTCCATGTATTTCTGTCCGAGATGGACTGCGGTGAAGTACAGTAATGAGACTGGAATAGTGTATAGCCATCTGTCCTTCATGTGCTCGATCACTCCTTCGACCTGGAAGACGAACTGCTGTCAGTTCGTCAGAGGTGCTTGTAACTTGGATATTACTAGTTATAAGCTCCGGATTTATTAGGAATTTGATTTTACTTATCGCTAAAGTTGATTTACAGTTTCTGTTGAAGCGAGTTAAAGAGATTCATAAAATTTCGATTTACTAATTCTTACCCTAAAGTTTTCCTCCAAATCTAGGACGGGTAAAATTCTTGTATGGTTTGCCATTTCGGTCGAAAAAACCTTCTTTTATCGCCCTAAAGCAGAATATTTGAAGTTAGATTGATCCATCGCCCATTCGCCCATAACATAAGTATTGTTGGATTGCAAATTGTTGTGAGTTTTGATGCCTATCTATTTAATATCTAAAGTTTAGATTCTAAACCAGGTCGAGATTAAAACGTCTGAGCTTGGCATCCTATTAAGTTACTCTAGTAAATCTAGAATTAAAGAAGGCCTGGCGCAGATGACGAAGTTAAAAATACTTGTTTTCGGAAGAGTTTTCATGAAATCATGAATGCCTGATGCTGGATGCACCATCAATATAAAATGCGAACAAATTGGAAGTTATGCTACATGCCCACTAAAATTAGGCACTCAAGCCACATCAAATGTTTTTTGCGTCAGCAAATCATGTTATTCTTTATTTTTTTTCAAGCTTTAACGCGATTGAACGGCAGTCAACATGATTGATCAAAAACTAAAGGCCTTTATTCTTCAACTTGAAAGTTTCAAATAAAAAACAATGCGACTACATTTTAACTTAAGACATTAAGTTAACATTTTAACTTAAGACATTAAGTTAACATTTTAACTAAAGAGAGTATTCCGAAGTTCAAATTCTTTACCTTAACTTTGAGCTACACTCTATGCTCTTTGCATCACACAATGATCCTTCCTAAATAAAGTAATTATGCCTGTTTTAAGAATTGTCATGGCATCAAAGATTACTGAAGCAGATCGCTGCTGCCGCAAATGCCAATAAGGTCGTACAAGTGAATGCAGTTTTCTTAACAATCTTAACAATTTAAAGCTGATGGGCAATTTCATTTTCGCTTATTGAGTTATTTTGCAACGTTCCCATAGTTCCTCCTTTCCATTCAGGCACATTTGAGGAATCAAACTAGTCCAATAGTAATAGATAACCTAATATGAACTATCTCTAAAAGTAGCTGTTCTCTAAATTTGGATGAACTGTATCATGGATAAACGATTTATTCAACTGTTTATAGGGACATATAAGCGAAAGCTCAGAAACAAGACAAAGGCACTGAGACATGGAAACGTTTCATAATCTTGAAATATTCTCTGATAATCGAGGTAGAGTGACTGGCACTGTTTTAGCAAAATCTGTAAGTTGCCTCGTTGGAAGCCAGCCCCATGAAATAACGTTTAATGTATATCTATAGAAGTACTATATATATAAGTATATCTATAGCAGTACTAAGTTACTAGCTTCAACGTGTACAATGCTAGTACTATACAATTGCGAGAATGTAGCTGGTAGCACATAGAGAAGCTGAAATTCCAACTGGTGGCCCACTTCTGCTGTTCTTAAATCTAGAGTTTACTAAAATGCAAAGTAGTAGTTTTATGTAAAAATCATATGTACTTTACGTATTAAAATTTAAATTCAGAACAACCAATGGACAACTAGAAACCGACCAAATCAAAGCTGTAACCTTGAAGCCGTTCAAAAGTTCTAACATATAATTAGAAATCTTTATTTCAGCCTTAAGAAGAGTGAGTCTATATTATAATGGTGAATCTGTCTTGGATCACATTTGAATATTATGCATGATATAGCCTGTATTTAAGTTGATAGCATAATATATGTACTTGCTAAGTGTACTGTATAGTCATACTTAATTTAAATACAAGAACTTTTATACTCAAATCGTGCAAAGTGGTCTGCGAGAAGCAGAAAATTGTGACAAATCCTATTCCTGGAATGTGTAATTGGGCATCTGGTTAGCCCGGTCATTACGCTCCTTCGTAATTTTTTTTATTTTGTTGATTAAATAAGATAGACCATCGCTGCTTTCATATTCATCATTTTTGACTCGGCCTGTGGCAGGTAAATGTCCAAATCTAGTTTTATAGTAGTTGAAATGAGGTTAGCAAAAGAGGGAGGATTAAAATAGTACAGGCACGATGTCATCACTGTTTTTTATTCGATAATACTATTAACAATAATAATTTATAGCCCCTGTAAAAGTACGATAGCAATTCAGTAACTGATTAAAAAAGCATGTATGAAGTCCTGTTGCTGCCCCAAATATATTGCACTTGTAAAAGTAATACCAGTGATATAAACTTTTTACTAGTTTTTCCGATGAATACACTGTTTTAGCCAACTTTTATACAATACACTTTGCTAATTTACCCTTGATTATTGTTATGAAAGTCTTATTCTTACTTTGCAGCAAAGCTTTTAAATTTTCACCTATTTGATTGATAACCTTACGCTCTTTATACTTTCCTATTTCAATAGTCAATTGTGCTGATTCTCTTAGAGGTAAATCGACGGAAATATTTCTCTGAGCTCCTCCCATTCTCCGATAAACTTATCCCTACTCATCCTGACCATGACTCTTGTAGAAAATTGTGACACTGCATATTGTTAGTTGTGAGGCTCCAGAAATCAGAATGGCGGACTAAGGATGATTATGGTTTAAGAAACACTGAAAGAGCATGTCGGATTAAGCCTATATTCCAACTGAAGGTTTTTTGGTCTTAAAAACCGTCATAAGAATCAACACAATATCTCTGTTCATGTTCAAAAATATTACTGAGGATACTCCTTATTCTTGATATTTCCATTATCATTTATCGGCCGGAATATTCTGCGTCTCAGAACGGTGTGAAAACTCTGTGGCAAAACGTTGTGGGGTCCGATTATATGGTGCAGGACGACGGGAATCGTTTTGCAGATACGCACTGCAAATCCAGATTAACTTGAAGATATGCAAAAAATTCCCATATTAAATGAAATGAGGTATGGAATAGTGAATATAGGCATTGTAAGGTAATTAGAAAGAAGAAGAAGGTTAATGTGACATGAACATGATATAGTGGTGTCACCATAAAAACAAACTGCTCGTAAGGATCAACGAACTCTAATTACGTTGCCTTATATTGTTGCACGTTCTGAATTGAAAAAATGTTTGTTTGTATTTACGGCATGATGTGTTAAAACAACAAACTGTTGTTGCAGTCACTAATGTTGGCAGTGTGTTTAAATGCTATTCACGTTTATGACTTTCTAATAAAATTGACAATGACTTTAAAAGCAAAGCAATGAATCAATCATAATACTGAGTATCTGGTGGAAAAACGTATACCACTACCACTTATAAGTCATACTTTTGTCTTTTAACCTTATATTCTTCATTTATTCTTACAACTATCAAAATAGCTCAATATTTGCTGTATTTATCTGTACAAGTCTGTAAAATTACATGTTTTAAGTTTTATTTTATAAGATCGTCTTTTGGTGTAGAGCGCTAAACTTGGCATTTGGTGTAGGATACAGTAAAAACTAAAAAGTTAAAATTAGTCAAATAATATTTTCAAAAAGTCATCCACAACAAAAATCGGGCAATACAGTCACAACGACGCAACATCATCATTCATCATGTTGTAAATGTATTTTACGTTAGCAGAGTACAATAATTGTTCGCAATAATTGATCAGCTATTTCTGAAGGGAATGTTTGCATGCAAAAGTAATAACCGGTTTCTTGCACTTTAAACCGAAATTTCTCACAAATTTGACGACTGTTATCACCTGACTTATGGCAAAATGAAAGGCTGTCACCTGAAAGAAACTGGGCCACGGTAAAATGTGCAGTGCAGATCATCTCTACAAAATGTGAGGGAGCCAGGTTACCCGGACCAAGAGCTGGTTACCATGGTAACAGTATTAGCTTCCTACCAAGATCACAGTGAAATTGTCCTGCAGCCAAACCTTACCGACCATTTATATATAGAATAAAGATGCGCACGCCGGGGATTATCTTATAACATAACGGGCGCGTAGCGCTCGTTATGTTTGAATAATGGACGAGCTGTATAGCGAGTCTATTATTCATAAATAACACACGACCGAGCGTAACGAGGGAGTGTGTTATTTTTGATAAGCTCCAAGTGCAAGTCTTTATTCTATATAAAACACCACGAATAAATAACGTCCAATTA
>JH154256.1:143428-190851 GCA_000226015.1 Mnemiopsis leidyi | reverse complement strand
TATGTTAATTTACCTCTGACATTTAGGGGGGTTTTGTCATGATGATGAATGATGACGGAAGGGGGGGAGGGGGGTAAAAATTACCGAAAATTTGCTGACGTCATATGTGAACGACCCCTAAGAATGAAGTTCAACCCAATTTTATTAGGTTCTCGACCGAAAACTTGAAGTTTGGCTATTCTAAACATAAATCAGGAATTAAGAAGACAAATCTTGGGTCATTTAAGGTTATTTAAGCTTGTTGAACGACTGCATTGATTAAATCCTAAAACTAGCTAAAAGGATGACTAAGCGAACTCATTTACCCAGTTAGCCAGCCGAAAGGATGAGGGAGGTCGGTGTTGATATGTTTTTTGAGAGTCTGAGCCATCCTGCCCATGAGGAGGGATTGCAGGGTCTTCACCAGAAGTGCCAGGCAGGCACACAGGAGAAGGAGACTCAGGATCAGCAGAATTATACCGGTCGTTGTGTCGTTGAGACCTGTTGTTCGGATAAAGTTTCAGCAGCAGTCGCTTTAGTTTAGTTTAGGTACTTTAATTTTCGAGAAAAACACCAGTTTTCACTTCTACGCTTAAAATTATCCAATCCTAAAAAGTCTTCATCAAAATTACCTTACCTGCTTTACCGAAGAGAAAACACTTGGCTTCATCCTTACATTTCTTCATCATACTGGAATTTCGAGCAATTCCACACTCGAATTCATTGTAGTGTTCACCGGCTGTGCAGTACTGAAATCGTGTATGTGTCAGTAAAACTTTTGGGAAGAGAAAACGCTCTCTGAAATTAACTAAGTTACACGCGTAATTTGAATGGAATTATAAGGATAGCGTCTTATGCATTATAGTCCTCTTATGCTTATGCATTATAGTCCTCTAGTTACGTTTTCTGCTTCTCCATGCAGCGATTTGCATAAAAATTGCTCGACGTCAGAATACATCGAAATGTGACTTGTGCCATGATAATAGATTCGTGCAACGGAATGATAAATCAAACTTTGAAATACGGAATTTGGTCTATTTACTGCATGCATCAGACATATTATTCTGCAATCGACTGCAGAGACTGCAAAATAAAAGAGCTTATAATTCTTTAGAATCTGGAGCGAGCATGTGAACCTAGCTAGAGGACTATTAATGCTTGCTTACCAGTAAAGACTCGCTTTCCTTTTAGGAAAGACGAGCCTGTCTACCGGTTGCTTACCTTTGCAATGTTCTGTATTGTGGATTTTTCTATGGAGATTACTGTCTTTGTTAATGGGTTAGTTATGACTTTAAGGAAATCAAGTTTTGACACCTTGTCATCATCGCTGATACCTGGCATTGAAAAGAGCTGGATTGATGGGGTTCCCCAGGGTGACACTCTAGGACTACTGCCGCATTGACATCAGCCGAGAGTGCATTGCCCTGGGGTCTCTCTAAAAAACCATATTTTTACTTAACTACTCTAATTTATAGTCTTTGACTATTCATAGTGAAACAACCTACAAAGTTTTGTCTGATTTTCATATTTTTCACTTACCTTTGGTCAGCGCACCACTGATTCTTTCCAGAGGGTGGAAAGCAGCTTCCAGAGGCAAGAAAATCACAACACACAGCCAGTTGAAGCAGTCATGTACTGAGGGATGGATTTTTGGTAGTGTTGAAATAGTTCAAAACTATTTCAACACTACACATTTAATACGTTTACAGAAAAAATGAAATATTTAGAAGTAAAAGTTAAAAGAATATCATTTACAGTTGATCAGACTCAGAGATAATCATTTAGACCTATAATCAGTTGCGCTATTTGGAGTTACTCCAAATTTTCGCTGAAAAGTTACTTGATGTATTTTAACTTTTCATACCGGTTGCACCAGCAAAGGCTCGTCTAAACATTTTTCTGTCCATAGATTGTCCAAGACTGACAATGGTGTTCGTCACAGTAGTTCCAATGTTGGCTCCCATCACCATAGATATTGCCGGTCTCAGCTGCACGACTGAAAAAGGTTATTTATTGCCGACACTTTAGTACTTTAGTTGGCAACTGCAGTATATATTTGATGATTATCATAATTTCATATGCTTTCCTTTGATTATAAGCAAGTGTCTGCGATTCAAGAAACAATTCCTCATTCAAAAGTAGTATGTAAACAAATGGTGAACGATAAATTTACTACATCGTCTTGAATTTAAAAAATACTTACTGTTAGCAGACACCATGGCAACGATGATGCTAGTAGAAGTGGATGAACTTTGTACCAAGACGGTTACCAGAACCCCAATCATAAGACCGATGATAGGGTTGTTTAGGATCTTGCTCCTAGCAAACACCTAGGGGGTTCTTCGGATTACCATCAGCTTTATACGGTATGCACTCACTCTCAAGTGGAAACAGTCTGCCATAGCCTAACTCTATATATAAATCAAAAATCCCGCCCTGCACCTTATCATCAAGAAACTTGGACATAACTTTATCCAATAAAAGTAATTACCTCGCCAGCAGATTTTCCTCCTAGTAGCTGGAAGGCACTGGAGAGGAACGATAGAGAGCAGATGAAAAAGTAGAGACTTGCAAGGACCACGATTAGCTTGAAAATCAGCCACAGTATTCTTAGGACTTTGCCCTTGGTGGTCTTTTCTGTGGAGAAAAGTTTGAGTTCTGTTACAGTTGCACAGTTTTGTAGTTCAAGATCTCCATAAGCACTAATAAGTTACTGGTCAGTGGTTAACTTCAAGGCATGAATCGATCCACAATTACTTCAAGCCTAAATTAATTCTTATAAACATGGAAATAAACGATCAGGAATCATTTGTCAGTCTAGAAGTAGATCTAACCGTTCCAGGGCTTCCCAAAGTTCTCCTCGTCCAGCACATCGTTCACAACGTTCCACACATCGACCTCCTTCACGGCCAGATGCTCCATTGACGACGACTGGAATAGAAACAAATAAGTTAGCTCAACTGGATATTTTAACGATAATATGAGTTCAGTCCTTATCAAAGCGTAATCAAATTATTTTTCCTGGATTTCATGTTGAAATGGCTCGCTCATCCAACCTCAACATTACTTAGCAAACCCCGTTTTTTTAAATTAAGAACCAACCAGAGGCATGTCTGTTATCAATTGTTAGACCAACTGTGACTGAGTTCGATTAAAATGGTTCAACTGTAGCAATGACACTCAACCAACCAAATCGACTAAAATATTCTAACGGGAGCGTTAAATATCTTGTGCCCTTAAATTTATCTCATTTTATTACTTAGGTTTCTTACTGCGGGAAAGAGTGTTATATTAATTCCATCTTCACGTCTACTTAATTCTAATCTAATAAGATAAATGTTCAGTGCAAGGATTTGAACGGCTTCGCGCCTGATTCGAATGAAGGCAAAAGTGAGAACTTTCGTTTGCGGTCGAACTAATGAGGTGATTACAGTCACTGCATATTAAGTATATTAGGCAGCAGCTTTAATAAGACGGTTCAATTCCATGTAACGTCATGGCTATCTGGGCCGGCTACTAGCATTATAGCAGGCTGGTATAGCCAGTGATCTTCCAAGATCCCGTGTAATATGCACATATAGCCTCTCAAAGTGAGATATACTAGTTATTTTACATACAAATTTAAACAACAACTAAATGATTCAGCCGCGAAATGGTCACGTGCAACCGTGCAAGAGATTATTTGGTATTATTTGTTATCTTTGTGATGAAACTCCACCGTGTAATATTAACTGGCTGATGAGTTTCCGAATTTGTTTATTTTAGATTATATGACAGGAAAGCTACATTCTCATTGGTTACTATCTAACGCTGATTGGTTAACTGCTATAATCGTTCCTTAGATCGACAAATAGGCAGTCCTCCTCCGCCGTCTCTGTCTAATTAGAAATTGTAGATCTAGTTTCCCTCATGTGAAGAGCTACAATTTATTAATTAGAATTCAATTGAGATGTAAAAAACGTGTTTATCTATTCCTCAATCAGCGAATTCTAACGATTCGTATTTTCAACAGATTGAAATTCTTGAGTGCTGTATAGTTGTTTTATATAGGTTTTATATAGGTTTTATATAGGTCATTCAGACTGAATGAACAAGAAAATGTTTATTTAATATATCTAATGAAGATGTAGGATGTCCCGTTACTTGTGACCCGTTACTTGAAGTTCCCGATAAATTTAAGTATATAGTCATTAAGATTCAAGTGAGCACATGAAAATTGGCCTTTATTGAGGTTTTCTGGTGTCGAAGGTTAATAAACTTCAACAAGCATTAATGTGTCAAAGCTGTCGGATATTTCCTTGCCTTTCTACGGATTTCTGGCAGTAAGGTCTCTTATATACGAAAGCTTGCAGTTAAGGTCCGATTTAATGCTAATACTCTCTCTACAATCACTTAAGTCTTCAATTTCGACCAGCATGTCATTCAAATTGCATATTGATAATGTCACTATGCTAACTTCAGATTCCCCAATATGTATTTGATAGATCTAAAAGTTTCTCAATTCATTGCGGCAAACTGACAGTAGAAATGGCAACAAATGCTAATACAAAACAAATCATGTTTGAAAATATGATGACTTAAAAAGTACTGCAACTATGGCAACTAAGGGAGGAAAGAAAGTAAAATAAGACAGCAAATAAAAGGTGATACTGATAACTATTTGGACAAATTTAATGACCCAAAATTTCAAATCCTGTGCTTGTTGACGATACGTGCCTTGGATTTATATAATCTAGCAATAAAGCTTTATTTGAAGAAATTTGCAGGCCCCAGAATTGTAAATCTATAATATAAATAAATCTAATAATCAGGTATTTATTTTCAAGATCACACGTCAAAATGTTACACAATTTCTGTACGTATTTTTAGGTCATATCGCTATATATATAGGTCAAATCGCTATATATGACTCAAGCTGCTACTGAAAATTTTTTGGCCTCTATAGTTCTATCGATCGTATGGTATGGATATAGAGTTAGACTAGTCATCACACGTTAAAAACCGAAACACACTCCCGTAACTTTCCAAGTAGCAACAACCAGGACAAGAGTCAGAGTCACTGCACGAATCATTATATTTGTGTGATGGCTTACAGAAACCTATATCATGTCGAACGTACTGAGCTGTGTCGATAGAGATCAGCACCTGCGCCACTGTTTCTACAAGGCTGTATTAAGGATAGTTACGAAATGCGAAGTTAGAGACCAGATGTGTTCTGTACACTTACATAAAGTTCTTGTAATTACATCATAATCGGTCAGATTTTGTATGGTGCACTGCTGTGCGCCATTATTGAGAGTATTTAAGAAATCAAGTTGCTCCAAAGATTTGAGGTGCAATAAGCAAGCATTTGAATCAAATTTGTTATTTGAATTAAAAGATTTTTTCAAAATTTTGAATCAAGTTTCGGCTATATATTAGGGTGGTGGCAACCCCTAAAAAAGACAGAAGATATACTTGACCTTAAATTGTTGAACTTCGAGAGTATTCTCAATCGATTTCTCGTCCAGTTTTGGCCCGGGTTGAAAATTTAATCTGAAGGTTTTGAAAGGCCTTCAAAGGCCTTAAAGACCCTGAAAATGAAAATGTTTAAAAGCTAGGAGAAAACTTAGACCAGCA
Source organism: Mnemiopsis leidyi (assembly GCA_000226015.1). Classification (NCBI taxonomy): domain Eukaryota; kingdom Metazoa; phylum Ctenophora; class Tentaculata; order Lobata; family Bolinopsidae; genus Mnemiopsis; species Mnemiopsis leidyi. The sequence continues at coordinate 185,253 of JH154256.1, read as the reverse complement.
TTTTGATGTAAAATTTGAGGTCCTTAAAATGAAAATTTTTAACTTTGAGCTAGGATAAAACTAATACCAGCATTTTGACGTAAAATTTTACGAGGAATCCGAATTTGATAGTTTCGAATCCTAAAATTACTACGTGACCCCTAAAGTGACCCCTTATAAGGCCCCAAAATGGAAATTGTTAACTTAGGGCTAAAAATAAGTTAGACCAGTATATTGACGTCAAATTTGACGAGGAATCCGAACTGGATAGTTTTGGAGCTGAAAAAGTATCACGTGAACCCTTAAGTGACCCCTTTTAAGGCCCGAAATTGAAATTTTCAACTTTGAGCGAAAAAAAGTTAGACCAACATTTTGACATTAAATTTGACGGCGAATCCAATGTTGATAGTCCCGAAGCTATAAGTGACCCCTTATTCTTAAGCTAGAAGAAAGATAAGACCAGCATTCAGAAGTGAAATTACAAAGAATCTGAAAACCACGTGTCTTTTCTGGCTTTACAGACAATAAACAAGGTAAATTTATACTAAACGCATAGAACTGTAGATTTTTAAGTAAAGGCATTTCATAAGTACATATTACGGATAAGCACCCTTACTAAAATAGTCTGGTATTTAGGTTGTTAAAACTAAAAGTCGGAAAAATTAGTGTTACTTTGCCTCAAAAGTCCTGTCCCTCGCTAAATGTGGCTTCTTGGTTAAAATTCTAATATGAGAAATATAATATGAGAAATATACATTTTTGTGGGTTGACCAACATAACATGTCACTATGTGTACCACGTGAATCCAAATTTTACCCTAATATTACCGGAACTAGCATTTAAAGTCAGAGGAGCCAACCATCCTGTCAAAATGATTTATCCCCCTATCTAAATGGGGCCACTAGGTGAAACAAGATATCAGTTTGTGCCACCGTCTCAATGACACAATCCCCAGATATAAAGAGATTTTAGTATTAAAACTTTAGAAATTCAACACGACGATTAATCGAAGCCTATTTTAAGTGAATCTTGGATATTTTTGTAAATTGCAGCAAAAACTAAAATATGTAACGTTCTGCAATTAACAAGAGACGCTACAATAGTGGATCAATAAAAATAAACCATAACTTAGCTGAACCAGGACCTGTCCAAACCGAAGACATAAAATGTAGATTTAACAGACTTACTATGGATTTGTTGAGCAAAAACCTTAAGAAACCATTAATTTTTCAAGCATAAACGATTAGTCAACTTCAAAAACCATTATAGCATAAAAGATCTGTCAACTTCAAAAACTGTTATAGCGGAACAATTAACTTTTCTGCATGTTCAACATGTCTGAGTTTCCGGGCCTTGTGTGATACACACCTTATGTTTTGCTTGTCTAAACCCTGTCAAAGACGACCCACCAAATAAAAAAAACTGTGCTGTAGTTTAATTAGACTTATTATTTTTCGCTGCAAAAACTGGTCGGTCACGAGGCCGATACCTATTACCACGTGACAAAGTCACGGGGGAAGCAGAAATCACGTGACACGAGTTGGTGGAACCTTCCATGACTGAACCCGACTATTGGCATGCAGTAAACGACTTCCTTAAATTAATCAAATCGGTAACTCCGATTTATAGGTCCAGTCATTAGGCAAGCTATTGATGGGATGACTGTGAATATAGATCTAAGACTGAAGATATGTTTCCCGAGCTAGCGCATATACCTTGGACGGATGCCATTGACAATTTGGAGGACTTTTATTAATAATACATAAAAAATCGTAGGAAGATTCTGAGCCAGCCCATGCACCTTGATCTCAACAAAGGGTACTGCGGTGAAAAAGAACAAAACATGGAGAACTTTGAGGATGCAGAACAAGTTTTAAGCCGATACTCCCCTACCAGAACTGGCTGTGAAAAAGCTGTTACGGTCGATAGTCCAGTGTGGAAGTAGGACACGGAAAAATGATCCCTAATTCGGGGCTGAGACCGTGGAAATGATGTTGGCAGCCAAAGCCGATATCTGATCTCGCTGAACACGGAGCATATCCTTTTCAGAAGTCCTGCTTTTGCAACATGCAAGCATGCTGAAATGTCGTCATTGGCCACATTGTCATTAGAACTTTACGCCGAACTGAAAAATCGTCAAAACTGATTGCTGGCGAAATTATCTAGACAGACAAAAGGAATTAGGGGAATTAGTGGGAATTAGGCAGATTGGGAAATCAGAGACCGTCATCTTCGGTCACAACTCTTATTCATTGAATAGTGACTATATCAAAATTATACAAACGTGCGTTTTGGAGGAGCAATGGTCATGTAGAACTGCGTAACGTGCGATACGAAAACAAAAGTATTATTTAGAAGGTCTGGACGACGGGTATTGCATGAGAATCACTTTCTCTGAGAATGCGCTGACATGTTTGTCGAAGAACTCTGTTGGGGGACCCCACTAAGAAGACCCCCAAGATCCACATTCCTTTACACAGCTATTCCAAATGTCAATTTCAAAGTTACCGGCCGGCGGCCAAAGTGAATTTTAGAATGAACGTTTTGGTGCCAAACTTTGAAATATGAAAAGGCGCGGGATCCAGATGATGCACAGCTTTGGGTGAATGCTCTGAAAATTTTTTTAGAGAGGCTAATTGTTATGAACGGTACACGAAGCACAGCTTGTGAGTCGCTTGTGAGACTTGTCTCGCAAACTCTGTTATGGATAGCTGGATGACTCAACAGTTATAATGGCAAGTACAGGCGACCTAGATCAACGAACACCTTCTTCATTGTTAATGTTTAACCTAACGAAGATATGCAATAATTACTTGTGATGATTATAAATCTAATAAAAGAAGCAAACCATGACAGAACAGTTTCGAAAAACAAGAATTGCACAACAAGATACAACTTCCCAATTCGTAACCTAAACAGATCTAGATGTATCATTATCTAATGTATTAGCCGTACCTGACCGCCAGAACTGAACAATTGCTATTCACCGTTCCCTTATTGAGCAGCAAATATATCTTAGATATCATGTCTAATTACTATTTAACGTTTTGTTATTGTTCAGCTGTGAAACGTCATCAAACCACGCGTCGTTAATGAAATTAGAGGCATCCTAGGGGGTGAACCGTGAACATCAACATTATTAAGGAATTAAGTTTGATGTGCTGTGAACAACATGGAACGTTAATTAAGTAAAGTTTAGTTCAAATCACGTGGTTGTAAATGCATGAAAATGCATGAAATCTTCAACTTACTTATGCGGTACGATCATGCAAAAATGTGCTCAGTCAAAAAAATAAGAGCGGTATTGGTCTTTTGATAAAATCTCATCTTCGGCACGCAGTCTTATCGGTAGACCAATAACTACTCTAGTAAAATGTTGTACAGCTATAGTTATTCAATATACATTCTCATTGAAACTCGCAAAAAGTGGAATGGTATGGTTCTGCCGGTAGCAATTTCTTAAGAATAACCAGGTAGTGCTGGTAGTCTGTTTGTAAGAACTGATGTTCACGTATGGATTGAACTATTTTTGTTGGGGTTCGAATTATCTTATTAAGTTTCATGTTTTTACTCCTTCGAGGGATAAAGTAAAAAATTGTCATTTATAACACAGATATTAAATAAAATAAGACAATATGTTTGCCCTACACAGCATGCCATTACCGGTGCCTCATCGTCAGACTCATTCCGCAGTGGTACCGGCTGACTCATGGTGTTTCCAGGCACTTTCTACCAGTTAGAATCTTCTCCGCCTTTTGAGTTGATCTTCTGGAATCCCTCGCGAGCTTTTACGCTCTACCTTATTTGCTGCTAGCGAGGAAGAACTTAAATAATTCGACAATAATTGAAAATTTGAAATATTGATGATATAACACTATGTTAATCTTGAAAAATTAGACATTGTATTGATGTAAAAATCTAATTATAACGGAAACAATTCCAGACTTTTAGCGATTATAAAAAAGCAAATATCAAAACAAACTAATATTTCTCTGAATCTTTATCCAGGAAGCATCTATATTCTATTTAAAAGCGTCAAGAAATGCGATGAAATCAAAGATTATTTTCATTCTATTAGATATTGCAACTGCAAGGATTATTGCTTAATAACAAAAGTCCCCTGCAATTATACTGATAGAAGAAGATTCAGCAATTAAGTTAATTGCTGAATCTTCTTCTCGTAAAGGTAACGAAATGGAGGACAAATTAATCATACTATGACCTATATTGGAGTGTACAACTACACCCGGCATGTATGGAGAGATAGACTGTATTTTTTGCTGTATTTTTTGCCATTTTAGAGAAATTTAGAAACAGATGCTCATGTTGGGATCGTGAATATTAGCAAACAGTACAATAAGTATAATTGCAGGGGACTTTAGTTTTGCTTTGTCCTTATTGTCATCACGTATATTGTCCATTGAACAACATGCAGGAATTTAAAGTATTTGTGCTACGAAAAGCGATTTATTATCTAATTCTAAAAAGTGAAGACTCTGAGTGAGTACTGAACGTCAAACTACATAGAAAACTACTGGGAGTACTAGGAGTAAGAACACCATATTTGAAATATGGTTTTCAACAAAAAATAGGGAAATGTTTAAGGAATAGCGCAGACAGTTTATCAAATTGCAATCTCGCCGTTTGGTTTAACAACACATTTTGTATCCGGACATTCCTAACATTAAGCAGGACAATTCAAACTCATATTACAGATTTAATAAACTACACTTGGACTAAACAAAAGCGGTGTTCGAGGAGCGGATACCCAGCAAGACAATGTTAATTCCTGTCGTAAAGGAGATCAATGGCTATATTCATTACAAGTGTAAGTGTAACGAGAAACAACACAGCCACATGGAATATACCCCATCGTTACGACAATATGAAATAAGATTCTGAATCACGATATAAGACCACACGGCGGAGGGGGGTTTCTAGTGCTTCCCTCCTGGAAGTTTACTCGAACGTTAGATGCTGAAACCGACTACTTCTTACCACTCACATGGACCTGGAGTGCATGTGTGCAAGATAAGACCGCCCAACGGACTTCCGACCTCCTACCCTTCAGCTATGTGTAATTCATCTACATTCTACATTCATGCAGTACCGAAGTATTTGGCACAATCTTCTTTCTTCCGAGTTTGCCGCAGGACCACCTCTTTGAGATGCTGTTCATTTCAGTAGCCAGCCCATCTTGGAGATAATGATGAACGGCCGGGCTGACATACAACAGATTGCAAAGATATGTACTATCTGATTCTGCACTATAGCGAAGTTTTACGTTTCTTGGGCCGATTTCTGACGATTTTCTCTGCCTGAATGCTGATAGCCTCCACAGCTACTCCTGCCACATCGGTTAAACAGAAAACAACAGATCAGCAGAACGACAAGAAAACTTTGTCAGAACAGTACAAGTCAACAGCAGGTCAAGTAACCACTCCCAGCACAGACTTCAAGTACACACTACCGGTCAGTGTTCACGCTACATGCAGTGACTGTGTGCGGCGTGGCTGTGGGGCACCGCGATTGGACACACCGGAAGTACGGAAAATGATTATACCATATTTGGTGAACGAGTTTTTTCGTGGGGTATGCTGTCTTTGTCCGTACTGTTATACACACCATCTGACACAGTTCTGCAACAGTCAGTATGTATCAGAATCACACAACCTGTGTACTGAAAGTGAAATGAAAACATGCTACAGCTGCCCAGCCTAGTGCTGTCATCTTTGTGTTCAAATTCATATCCGAAAATTGATGTCTGTGTCACATTTACTGCGTTCCCAAATCTCTGTAATAAGTGAGACTGCGAGGGCACGCAAAAAATCGAAGCGCAGACGATTTTGATCAATCACCAATAGGGAGTGCTCTTTAGCTTGGGTGAAGTTGTCGTTAAAAATTAACTAGGTCATTTGATTGGGTAAGCTTGACATTAGAGCTTAGTGAGAAGTTGTCCGTCACGCGGCATGGATATAAAGAAATGACCTTCAGTTACAGTTCACCTAACATCTAAGACATCTCAAAAGTTCTATCTATTCACAGAAAGATTAGCGAGTGCACAAAACCTATTTGCTTATTAAAAACTTTATTTAGACTTAGTGTTATCAACTCAACATTCTACAACTTTAAACTTTATGAAAGATTGTTTCAAGCATTCTATGACTGAATTGATGCTCATTCTGTTCAATTAACCGCCAATCCAGGGATTCACTCCGCCATATTAGGTTTATGATATATGGATTTCGATGGAAGCATTGATGTCATATTTCACACACGAGGGCAATTTTGAAAAAAAAATTCTGAGCATTTGTAAACAATAGTGAACAAAATTGTAAAGAACTTTCATTGTGAATGACCGAGAATTTCATCACAATCGTGCACCATTGGAGCACATTAACATGACTGCTTGCTCGTTCATAAGAAAAGACTTAGGGAGAATCTGATCTCTGATGAGAGCGATCACCTTTTTTTAACCACGCATGGATTCTCCTGATCGATCACTATAAAGTTATAATAAGATGCATCGGAATTTTCACTAAAAGAAGCCCTCAAAACAAAAACATGTCACTTCCTACTAAAAGTCTGAATGTTTATAAAAAATAATCTTCTTACATAATACATGCATTTGCAAATAAATTCTTTGACATGATTACATCATCTTTATTTTTTTGATAGTTTGGCGAATATGATTAGATATTTTTCCCGGTATGTTTGTAGGAAGCGAATGTGTTCATCGTGATTCGTCGTTCACAATGTTCGGTTTTATCCCTACAGAAAAAGGTATATTTGATTTTTGGGAAGGGGACACGTGATAGCATTGCTAGATTTTGAATGGTTGCATCTATCTTATCATTTGTCAATCGCTGTCACATGATACAAAAAATTTGTGACCCCTCCCGAAAAAACCTTTCCATTATATTTTGAAGTGCAGAAGAGAATAAGTTAAGAAGTTTGCATTGGTTGAGCTGAATAAAAAAAAGTTTGAGCTAAATAAAAAAAATTTCTGAGCGGTTTGCATTAATAATGAACAACAGCGGTTTAAGGTTTACGAGAGGAATTCCATTGCTGTTTTGTTATAACAACCTTTATAGCTTCCAGAAACATATACTATGGTTAAAACGTATTCTTTAACAACCGTTCAACAAAATGAAGTTTAAATCTTTTAAAGTTGCAAGTTAGTTAATTTAATGTATCAGATTAAAAAAGGTCTCATTAACAAAAGCTCTGCATAAATAAGATTGATGACAGATGCTATTTAGTGTTATCGCGCAATACAAAATAAACGAAGGATAATTCGTTGAATTCATAAGAATATCTATAGGGCTTACACAATACCCAAAGAATGAGAAGAGCCGGAATATTAGAATATTCAATGTGATGAGTAACCAGGAATCCTAAGGGTAGGGGACCAGGCTAAATTAGGTTTTACATTTCGCAGCCCGGTACAGCCGTCCTCTGATATGTTAGTTAAACATCTCACCTACCTGGTATACTACCAGTAATGTAAGATAAATGATACAATTAAAGAAATTTCTAGAACTAATCAGGGCTCTTTGTAAACAGTGCGAGGCCAGGGCACCTTGAAGAAGAAATGTAGACCTGCACCAGCTGAATGACACGTGAAGCAACGCTGCACGGTGAAAGTCGCCCTGATACTGCCCTTTCGCTTTCGTTTTAGTGATGAAGGGAAGGCGTTCTTCCGAGGTTTCTTAAACATATAAGAGACATGTCATCGATATTAGGCTCGGAGAATTCTTTTAACTTATATTCATGCATTCCGTTCGCAAAAACGGGTTCTCAAAGTCGAGGTTGCTGCGATGCTGCATGAAGCCATGCAAATGCAGTAATATGCAGTGGAACCCAAAATTAAGTACAAGAGCGACAAGTTTAAGTTCAGCTACAAGGGAGCAAAGTAAGCAGTACCGCGGTTTGGACAATTATGCAAGGTTCTGATGGGCTCCGACTCCGAGTTCCAGAGTACTGGTAATTATTACACATGATTACATCTTACGTGATCAAATCATGAGGAATGAAGGGGTTGTTTTATAAATGTGTTACTGTGTTAAAATTCAAACCTTTGATCCTAATTAATATCAATATTCGATAATATTCGCATCTTGACAGGTCTGGGACTGTCTTGGCGCCTTGCACATCGGTCGCCCTGTTAAATAAGTACGGCGTCCTATATATACTCATGCTAATAAACTATAGTTATACTAGCTTATAGTAAACTTAACGTCACATGTCACATACTATTCTTCCGTCATATTTCACAGTCTAGTACGTGCAGATTAACTGCTACAAAGAATAGAACCGCTAGAAAACAGTCATGTTTAAGTGCTTACATAAACAAGTCTGCCAAGTTTATTTTTATTAATTGGGTACTAACGATTTTGTATTTATGTGTTCTTCTTAATTTCTTCTTTATCCAACTCTGGAATTTTTGTTTCTATAGGGTGACAGCAATTTAATAAAAACGACTCTTAGGTAGTTTGGTAATGAGACTCTTAGTCTTTCTTACATTGCCTGATGATCGATCCAAAAGTCGCAATTAGTACTGTTTTCTTATGTAGAAGTCTTCATGAGTGTGGCTAGACTCTATAAGAGTGCATAAAAAAGTAGACACCGCTGTATTAATTGTGTTTGGTTAAGCTTCTTTTGACAGACGTATTTTTAAAAACGATTAACGAGGTTACCTAGAATCCAGGAAATGCGATTTGAATCTTTTAGAAGCCGGTTGAATACGCATTGTTACACATTAATTATCTTGTCATAGAATAAGGTCATGAAATCATGGAATTTTTATAGGGACAGAGGGACTTGGGGCGAAGGAAAGAAGGTGATACTCAGAAACTCTGAATTTGTCAGTAGTGAAAAGCTGAGAAAGTAAACAAGAAATGAAAAGGAAATTGCAATTTCTAACCAGGAATTTATAAAAAGCCGTCGATATTTTCATCATTTTGACACTACGGCTACCTTTTGAATTTGTATTTGTAACAAAGATTTACTCAGTAAGTCCTCGGTCTATTGACTTAGCATATTTGCTTTTCCATCATCACAGCACTCAACAGTTGCTTTAATTTTATTGATAAACTGATAAAGAAAAGAATAAGTCCAACAATATGCTCTCTGCTCTGCCCTCGTTTTCTGAATGAGGTTTGACGGAGCAGTCGGATAAACGTTGCTTGTCAATTCAGATTCGCCGGTGCTATAGTCTATCTAACTCTGCCGGCCTTCAGTATTTACCAACCGGAAAATTCTTTGTTGCCGATATTTCTATCTGAATCAGAGAGAAAAGAAATAAAGGAGTTGGGGAGTATATAGGGCTGGAGGGTGATGGAGCGGGTGAAGAGAATATGGAGGGTGATGCAGCGGGTGAAGAGAGTATGGAGGGTGATGGAGCGGGTGAAGACTGAAGAGAGTATGGAGGGGGATGGAGCGGGTGAAGAGAGTATGGAGGGTGATGGAGCGGGTGAAGAGAGTATGGAGGGTGATGGAGCGGGTGAAGAGAGTATGGAATGTGATGGAGCGGGTGAAGAGAGTATGGAGGGTGATGGAGCGGGTGAAGAGAGTATGGAGAAGACGCGGTCCTGGTGGGAGAGCACGAAGGAGAAAAGAGGGGGAAAAGAAAAAGAAGAGAAGAGAAAATGGAGAAAGAATAAGGGGGAGTGATGATCCCTGCTTGTATCAGTAAACGAGTTATCTGGTAGATGGAAGAAGAATCAATGAGTTGAGTGGTGGTGAAGTAGAGAGACAGTTTAGATTTCGGAATCAAATTACCGTTAGACGATATAACTATAAGCGCGACTATTTCTAATGCCTCTGAACCAAGTTCTTATCACTTCTTTTTTGTCTACAGAAACCCATATTCTGCTATTGGTTGGATAACCGTGACTATAACCAAATAAGAGTTAAGAGAGAACAGAAAACAGAGTTCATTTAACTGATTTATCTGACTTTTTAGAAAATGGTGAAGCATTAGGAGGATGATAATTCACAAAATGTTAATTAATCGTCTTCGGTGAAGGGTCGCAGATTTCAACTATAATACTGTATAAAGTATATTCAACAACGCGATATAGGTCACCATGACAACATAACCATATTACAACATAACCATTAGCCTCCATATGAGGTCTACATCATATTGAAGTACCAAGCTTATATAGGATCATACAGGTGGTTAATAGTTAAGTAGTAAGATTTTCTGGTCTCTCGCGCTCAGTCTCACTGAAACTTTGAAGTTTGAGTTCAGTCTTCTTCAGTTCTTCATCCTAGCTCAAATTACAAAACTTGAGTCATTATAAATGTACAGGTAATATGGTCATACTTTGAAAGTAACTTTCCTCTTAAAGTAATGTGGTCGGCCAATAATAATCAATCTATGCGACTATAGCGCGAAAAAAATTATTCGGTATAAAAACACTGACCTAGTAAAAGAATCAACTAGGTTCTATAAGTATTAAGCAAGGGTTTACTTTAATTAGCCTTAGGGTTTGCTTATCGAAGGTCACGATGCCTATTGATAATGTATCTAATTGTATATGACGATATAACAGATCTTTTTTTTAATTCATGTTCTGCAGTATTGGTACATATTTCAGATGAAAAAGAAAAAATTGAGGGATTAGAATTTTGTAGGTAATGGTATCATCATCAATCATACCGTCGCGATCAGTGATTTTTTAATTAAGCTGAAAGGTCTGCAGACTGGGTCAGGCTTCTTTGATGCTGCCACCAATTAAATCTAAACACCCCACACATTGCCTAAATGGTGCGCACAATGACAAATGCAAAAGAACAAGAAGTGATCAGAAGAAGCTACTAATAATCAATCAGTACTTCTCGCCTTTAATTCTTGAGCTTTTCAATATATTTATATTTATATCTTATTGGACTAGTTTTATATGGGAATATACTTACGTCATTGTCCATTGATTCAGGTAGGACTACCAACAAAATATATATACTTACATCATTGATTTTGGAAGGACAACCAACGAAATATGTATATTCTTAGATCATTGATTCTGGAAGGACAACTAATGGAATATACATACTTAAATCATTGATTTTGGTGGAACAACTAACGAAATATACATACTTACATCATTGATTCTGGAAGGACAACTAACGAAATATATATACTTACATCATTGATTTTGGTGGGACAACTAACGAAATGTATATACTTACATCATTGATTCTGGTAGGACAACTAACGAAATATGTATATTCTTAGATCATTGATTCTGGTAGAACAACTAACGAAATGTATATACTTGGTGGTGTATATACTTGGTGGTGTAATGGTATCTATCCCGACTTTCTACGCAGAAGATCGGGGGTTCGATTCCCAGTTCCGCCAATCCTAGAGGAGTGCGCTAAGGGCATTTGCCTATGCAATCTTCTTCGGTTGACTCAGCCGAATGACCGGGAAACCGTGATTGAGGGTTAAATGAGGAGGGTCTCCATTAAAAGATCTAGAATCTTCCAGAAGCCCCTTCAGTATAACTGTAAAAGCCTGGGTACAGGTGTAACAAATACATAAATACAAATACTTACATCATTGATTCTGGTAGGACAACTAACGAAACATGTATATTTTTAGATCATTGATTCTGGTAGAACAACTAACGAAATGTATATACTTACATCATTGATTCTGGTAGGACAACTAACGAAATATGTATATTCTTAGATCATTGATTCTGGTAGAACAACTAACGAAATGTATATACTTACATCATTGATTCTGGAAAGACTACCAACGAAATATGCATACTTACATCATTTATTCTGGTAGGACAACTAACGAAATATATATACTTACATCATTGATTCTGGTAGGACTACTGACGAAATGTATATACTTACATCATTGATTCTGGTAGGACTACTGACGAAATGTATATACTAACATCATTGATTCTGGAAGGACAACTAACGAAATGTATATACTTACATCATTGATTCTGGTAGGACTGTTAGAGTACTATACTTACATCATTGATTCTGACACCAGACTGGTACAGCGGCAGGAAGTTGTCTCGTTCTTGTTGGGGAGGCATGATGATATGCAGTCCAGCTACGTCTGGATTCTTACCCCTGGACCCTATATCAAGATTATATTCTTAGTTACTTGGATTCTTTATCACTTACGACTAAAATTTCAACTTCAAAATTGATTTGTAAAATTGTACTGTAATTTTTCAAAGCATTTCCTGCTCGTTTAAAAATATCAGGAGGCATTACTGCCTTGTATAAGTAGATGGACCGATTATTCAAACAAGTAATCCAGTGCCAAGCTTGATAAAATGTTAGCTAAAATAAGACCCGTCGCATTCATTTGAAACAAATGCTTTCCGATAATGATACAAAAAAGGTAGCAAAAGTAACTGAAGTGACACTGTTTATATCGATATATCATTATATCAGCTTGCAATCAGTTCTTATTATATAGCAAAGATGTTAATTCTAGAAGAGAACGGTTGATATGCAATCATGCTTCGTTATAAACTCTCGGAAACTTAACAATTGCAGAATCAAGCACTCGATAACGGTGAAAGGATTTTAATAAAACCAATGTTTTCAAACTTGCATGCTGATTGCTACGACCGTGCACGCGAGAACTTGCGCCTCCTTTAAAATCTTCTGGTTACATTTATAACTCAAACTATAGTTATATTTAACTGTCAGGCGGCTCATCCATTTGTGAACAGATATTAAGGTGGCAACTGGTGGCTGAGTGGCTTTTGTAATAAAAAAATTATAAATGATTAAGAAATTAACTTTTTATAGTTTGGTTGTAAATCGAACCACTCTAAGTTAAAGTTAAACAGTATAAGTTGAAGGATCGTAATTAGCAAGTTATGGATCTAGCCTAGGGGTTGATTAAATGCCAGTAGTTGCTGGCCGTCGGAAAATGTAGGTACAATATGATGTGTATCATTATGACTTATCAAGCTTACCCGCACTAAAAGGGGCCGGATTAGGAGGAGTAAGTTCTAGTGCCAAGTATTATAACTTTACACCCAAATTGAGCTTTTCCTAAGTCTTAAATGATATTTTAGTTGAAAATGTAGACTTAATTATAGTCGATATCGATAATAAAGTGACCATGTTGCCTCCTCTGCTTCATAAAGTCAATGAATTAGTTTTCATATCTATAAAATTAAAACTAGAAATACTGCGTCTTCACTGGAGATTTAAAGCTCTCAGTCTCTCGTTATTCTGTAAAAACCGTTGCATCGTTTAAACCTTTCTCAGAATCCCTGGCTGCAGGAAAACGATTGATATCGAATATCTATGCATGCCATTGCCAGAATATCAGTTCTGTATCTTTACAAGTGCTGATTCATTTTAAATTAAAGACTCTAATATATATCCGTCTTTTACTATAAGAGAAGCATCTTCAGTGTTCTTATAATATCTTAATAGATACAGTGATCAGTATCGCCATTTTTTGACGCGTCATAAATCTGTTAAACATAATGAAACTGGAAGAAGTTAACCGGGAGGCCTTCCTTAAAAAGAAAATCGTTAATTCTTGTTCACATCTACCTTTTCTCAAACCCAGAAATACAACTTTTACGTTAGATTATGCGAGTTAAAATTAAGTCATTTGGTAATACTAATACTAATCGCCGGGGATCCATAGTTTCACCTTCGAAATCGTAGTTTTGTCGAAGATCAATACCATTGCCCAATTCAATAGGAACCGTAGAACGCCCGCCTAAAACTGGCTAAGAACCGCTTAAGAACGGTTTAAGAACCGCTTATGAGCCGCCTAAGAGTAAGCACCGTTTAAGAACCGCTGAAGGGACGCCTAAAAACCGTCTAAGAACCGTTTGAGAGCAAACTTAAGAACCGCTTAAAACCGTCGAACGACCGCTTAAAACCGGCTAAGAACCGCTTAAAAACCGCTTGATTGCCGTTTTTTAAGCAAACTTAAGAACCGCTTAAAACCGTCGAACGATCGCTTAAACCCGGCTAAGAACCGCTTAAAAACCGCTTGCTTGCTAACACTAACAGCGCATTATCATATGGTGGTCGACAGCGACATCCAGAATTTTACCAAAAATTTACCAGGAAATAGAATGGAACATTGTCGGAGAGTGCAATGCAAATGTCGGCAGCGGTTTAACGGGCGATGGGCGTCTAGAATTTCTTCGAAATTCATGTCGCCAGGCCGAAATTCTGTCGCCAGGCCAGAAATAATCCCAATTTATTCTACTCACTTATTGCATTTGCGATTCTTAAACGATTCTAAAGCGGTTCTAAGTCGGCTTTAAACGGTCGTATAACGGTGTTAGCAGTTCTTAAAGTTAAACGGTTCTTAAGTGGTTCTGAAAAGGCTCTTAAGCGGTTCTTAAATAGTTCTTAATCGGTTCTTTATTTGCCTGGGGACCTCAGGCTAGTTGTTGCTTTGCAAGGGAAACGTAGAGAGAGCCGCGCAACGCCCGGTAATTCTTTATTGGTTCTTTATCGGTTTTCAGTGGTCTTTTGACGGTTCTTTCACTTTGTCTTAGCCGGCTGTTAGCGGTTCTTAATCTTGTACAGCAGCCCGCACCCTCCCGTCATTTTATTCTCCCTCTCGTCATTTTATTCTCTAGCTATTCGCTCCGAATGAGAGTCGGACAAAGTACCAGACAATTCTTAAACGGTTCTTTAACGGCTTTTACATTTTAAGCGGTTCTTAAACGGCTCCTAAGCGGTTCTTAGGCGGCTCTTAGCCTCACGTTCAACGTTGCGGGCCGTTTTCAAGTCTAATAAAATTCTATTGAAAAGGGCTGCCGGCAGTGCCCCCGAAAACGTCATGCAACGCTTGCTAAGCCAACATAGCCCTGTGGCTTTGTCTCACGTTGTGACCCTTTCAAAAATTTGAAAAATTTGAAAAATCCGGGGGGGGCGTGGCCGCGCGCTTCGCGCGCGCCGGAGGCTGCCGCTTCGCGGCAGCAGCAAGCAGGGCTATGCAACGTGTAGCAACTGTGGCTCACGTCACGCTTTACCTGGGGACCTCTTCACTCTTGTCTCACGTTGTAACCCTTCGCGCGCCGGAGGCTGCCGCTTCGCGTGTATGGTGTATAGCAAGGGACCTCACTCTTTGTTTGCTACACGTCGCCTGGCCCTGCTGTCACGAAGCGGCAGTTGTCGAGATGTTACCCGACCCGCGCGCGGCTCGCAGTTTTCTGCTCTCCTCGCGTTTCGTTAGAACGTTAGACGGATATCATCTCGTCAAAGCGGCAGCCTCCGCTGCCACGCTGAAAAGGGTCACAACGTGAGACAATTCTTTGTTGCTTTGCAACAACAAACAATGGATAATTCGTAGAGAGAGCCCCGCAGCTTACCGGGCGCTTCGTGGCTTTCTCTACGAGAGAGCAAAGCAACAAAGACTTTGTCGCGGTGATATCGCGGTGATACCTTGTCGCGGTGATACCCGACTCACGCAGCTAAAGCTGAACGTTTCGTTAGAACGGTAGACGGATATAATCTCGTCAAGGTGATACCCGACTCGAACGCAGCTAAAGCTGACCGAGAATGGTAGACGGATATCATCTCGTCAACAAAGACTGAGGTCCCCAGGCAACCCGCAGCGCCCGGGAATTCACGCGCTACGCGAGTACGTACGCCCTAATCGGGACGCACATTGACATAGGTTTGAATTTGACGAGATATATCAATATGCTTCAACCCGCTACCACAGTACCACCACGCCAGAGATTGCGCGCCGGCATATAAAATTAAAAAGTGTGCCTAAAGGCTAAATCGCGCAATGGGTCCTGTATTGTAGGTTGATAACCCACTGTCGCGGCCATCAAGCGCTATCGCGCATTTCTGATTTCTGGCCTGAATTTCGAAGAAATTCTAGACGCGCATCGCCCGTTAAGTCCTGTATAAAAACTTCCTATGTTGTTCCATGAAATTAAACATGCTATATTAGTATTACTGACGGATGTCATCCATGTCTTATTTCAGCCCCCTTTGACTTGAAGCTTTTACTTTAACTGAATCTATCGCATTCGTCCTGGACCATGTACTACTATGCTGTGCACTGAAACTAAGGTATTAGCACCATAATAATAAAATATAAACTTACTAATGACCAATTATGTGATATTCCCGATTCTATTTCCTATTGCTTCTACTTCTTTGACACATTAATTTTAAACTCCTAGTTAACCTAATGGCAATATCTACTGTCTAACCAGAGCCCGAAAAGCAGAGCCCTTTTGCGCGCATTAACACCTGGTTAGGTGAACCCAATATCTATAGTTACACTTACAAATACACCTGCGGTGTTTCTACTTTTTATTGTCTTTTAAAAAGCAAGATTTAGAACAAAGAAGAATCTATAGTCCTTGTAAAAAACGATTGAACTTCACGAAGAACTTTTCTGTAAAACTGAAACCAACAAGAACGGTACCAAAAAGAACCAGAGAATAAGTTAAAAATGTTTAAGTTCCTGCACTGAGCTGTATTGGGCCTTGCATGCAGTCTTCATATTTCTTTAATGGGCGTCAATTGATTATTGAATAAGAAAATGTCTTGAGAACTCAATACAAAACATTTTTTCTTCAGTCAAGAACTATAAAAGCAAAAGTGTAACTAGTCTGACGCATGCTTTATTCATATATCATGAAAAAGAAATAAAACATTCAATACATTCGACAATTAAAATTTGAAAATTAAAAAAGTATATAAGTTAAACGAAAAATAATCGAGATTTTTAAAAACCACTCAAATATTGATCAAAGTGTATGCCACTTATTCTAGAAAAAGAAATAAAGTTTTTGGTTGGCCTAGCTCTGGGCTTAGCTTCAATTCTCCAACCAAGTTGTGGTACTCAATTCGGGCAACCCCAACCCTAGTTAAAGTTCTAAACGCTAGTCTAGAACCCCTGAGTTAAAGTTCTAAACGCTAGTCTAGAACCCCCGAACTAAAGTTTGAAATATAAAACCGCTCGACTACACAGGGGGTTCAGTCGTAGCCCCGTAAACTCTCAAACTTCTCTTGTTAAGGATAACAGCGATACACTTCTCCGGCAAAGTCTCTCTGATCATCTCCACGGCATGGTCCTCCAAGCTCCCCTCAACAGTTTGGAGAGATCGCTCTACAAAGTAGACAGGGTCTGTGTCGTTGTAGAAGCCGGTGTAGACGTTGAGGCCCTGACTGTTGATACAGGCGGCGGTGTCCGGTAGGACGAACTCGTGAAGTTCCCAGCTCGTTTTCAACAAGTCCACACCCTTAGACATCACCTTGAGCTGGGGATGCTGTATCATCAGCTCAGGATGAGTTGTTTCCGCTAGATCAAGTAGAGATTTCAACTGTGATTCCTCCTGCTGGTACAATTGGTGAAGGTTCTTCATGCTGATCAGCATCGCATCATTGTTTTCCTCTTCGTCATCGTCCTGCAATTTTAGCGAAGATTTAATAAAAATGAATAAAAACATGGCATATCTTTACTAACATCGGTTCCGACTTCCGTTTACGGTTTTTGGTTCAAATTCTTCCGTGCTCGATAAAGTTAAAAGCTATTAGTTGTGCAAACTCACGGCGATTTGGGCGAGTTTAACTTCGCGTTTAGCCAGTTTCAGCTGCTTCTTGATGTCGGTCAACCCAGACAGGTCTGGTTTATTTTCCAGCGCAGCTCGAGCAGAGAGAGCTCTCTTCTCGTAGTCTTCTTTACTGGACACGTAAACCTGGATTTCTTCCTTCTTCTCTGCTGCTCTCTTGTTCAGTAAACTCTCAATCCTAATAGAGCGGTCAATATCAAATGTACGGTGTTACATCACTTTTCCTATTTTCAAATGTTTCCAAAAAGTCCAAATTTCATGGTTTATAGTTAACAAAAGCGTTAAGTTTATAAAAATTATGACACTTAGACTGACCTTCCAGACAGCGGGGACAGACTGTTTGAATAAAGTTTGGATGTTGTGTATAGTTCTTCTAGAAGCGCACACACCGACTTGAGCGTCTCACCTGAGGAACACGGGTTAGAGTTAACATTCTCTAGAGTTACAGTTAACATTCTCTAGACAGAGAGGTAAGGAGGGGACTAGAGTTAACATTCTCTAGACAGAGAGGTAAGGAGGGGACTAGAGTTAACATTCTCTAGACAGAGAGGTAAGGAGGGGACTAGAGTTAACATTCTCTTGGCAGAGAGGTAAGGAGGGGACTAGAGTTAACATTCTATAGACAGAGAGGTAAGGAGGGGACTAGGACATCCCGTTAGATCGAACTGAAACAGAAGGTAAAATATCAGGAGAATCTGGCCTACTTCTAACCTAAGGAGGCGATGTTATTTCTCTCAGCCGATAGATCGCTAAGTTTCTCTGTTTCTGAAGTTCCCAACTTTACTATTTCGCTCTCTTTACACAGATTCCTGTGAGTGTTGGATTTCAGGCACTCTTTATCAGCTCAGGCCAGGGCTGAGGAATTTCAGTGGAATCTTTCAGGACAGTGAGGACATAATCATAAATAAAATTACCTAATAATAGTATCTCCGTCAAATATGCGGGAGCAACTAAGCAGTTGTCTGTTTAACTCCCGCAAATGGTTCGCACAAGTTTCGTGAACTGAGTTGATATCGTTGGCGAAACTTCCGCCCATTGCTTCAATTTCGTCAAGTAGAGAGTCTGAAATTAAGTTATGAAAAGAATGCGCTGTAGTCTATTTGAGTTATAACACTATCTCCTATCTGTTAGAAATCGACCTTACCCTAATGTCATTTTGAAATTAATCCGTGATTAAAACAAAAAATTAAAAAATGAAATTTATTACCAACCGACAGATAGAGACTGGTCTGAGTCGGACGTTTCAGAAGAAAGTTTGAACGACGTCACAATCTCACTGATAACCTCATACTTGTTCTGTAAATCAGTAACCTCGATCTGCCCCACATACTTCTCAACCGCCTGGCTCACTGCCAGAAGATTCTCGTCGCGTGCCTCAACCGCGCGCTGCAATGCGGCGGGATCAGCACAACCCTGGATCAAAGCAGTACTAGCAGCTAGATTCTGCAGCTCCGTCTCAACGCTAGATCTCAGTTCGACTAGTTGTTGGTCGATTCCAGCTGAGTCTATCTGCTCCAACTTACTCCTCACTGTTGCCGTGTCCGTCGAGGATATGATCTGAGCAGCGGTAGAGTTGTAGCTGGATATTTTGTCGACAAGAGAAACCATGTAATTCTGTATCTCTTCCTCGATACTTGGAGTTAAAAAGGAAGTTTCACTCGCCGCATCCTCGTGAAGAGTTTGTATTTGTTGAGGAACTTTGGACGTGGCATCGTCTTTCTCTAGCCTGACACCAACATGAGACGGCGATACAGTTCGTTTAGGCGTTTCTAAAGTTCCTTCTTCCGTAATGGAACTCTCAGCGTCCTCATTCGTGTCTCCATTCTCGACATGACCCTTATTTGAAACACTCGTGTCACTGTTCTCGACATGACCCTTATTTGAAACACTCGTTGTAGGACCACCGTTAACCCCAGTAGATGGATACCGAATGTCTTCATACGGAGACCTACTTTCCCTGACGACACCCCCGTTCAGCCTGACTATTTCCTGCTCCTTCTCCCAGCACATTCTGTGAAGATGCCGCACCTTCTGTTGGAGAGCCTGGGTGTAGTAGCTCGGCTGAGGACGTCGTACCTCGGCCGACTCTTCGCTCTTCTTGGCGAAGCCTAACTCCGCCATCAGCTCGTTGTATGTGGTACAGTTTGGGTGGTCCGTTGTTGAGGCTCTGTTTAGGTAAATGTCTGTGTGGGCGTCAGGGTAGGGAGTCTGGCTGACAAAACCTGGGATAAATTTACTTACTTTAGATTTTTAGTTTTTACAGTTAGAATAATTTTATCGTTACACCGCTAATAGCTGCTCCATTGCATGTAATCCAAAATTTTTACTGTCACATGGTAACAATTCGCACTGTTTTTTTGTTATGCTTGGAAAGTTTGTGGGCAAAATTACTATTTTGACTCTGGGAAAATTTCCATGGCCACGGTAAAACCTTTTGAATGTTTGGTCTTCCCATCTGAATCAAATTCTTCTACCGTTGACGATCAAATGTAAATTTCGAGGTGGCAAATCAGGGTAAGCGCTTGAACGCAGTACAGTTTGTTTGTTTTTAGAAAAATAACTTATCTGAAATCCACGACAAACACCATTTCTCTCAATAACAAACCTGTCAAAATTGATTCCGTATCAAAGCTTTTAACTGCGTCAATGAACTTTTCAGGAATTGCCTCTAACTTTGGGAATCTGAACGGGAACGCGAAAAACGGAACGTCAACTAGCTTGGGACTTTTCAGAATCACCTGCAAAGTCTCAAATAAGTACGAAATTTCAAGTTTTGGAAAACTTATCACAAAATATTGTTTCTTTCCTCCGATACGATCTTCACAGAAATGTCGTGCAATTTGTCTTTTTCTCCTTTGAGCTCTACCCCGAACAGTTAATGTTATAACTGTAGTCTACAGTAAAAACAAGCGAGGAATCTGCAGGGCAAGCTGTAGAAGAGAGCACACACAGTACAAGTACATGACCGAGCATTCTTACACACAGTACAAGTACATGACCGAGCATTCTTACACACAGTACAAGTACATGACCGAGCATTCTTACACACAGTACAAGTACATGACCGAGCATTCTTACACACAGTACAAGTACATGACCGAGCATTCTTACACACAGTACAAGTACATGGCCAAGCATTGTTCACCAAATATGGACTACAGACTACTGACAACGGCGCAGCGTTTCCGTAATTTTTAGTTTCAGATTTAAGAAGATAAAGTAAAGAAAAGTACCAAAACATTATACCGACAATACATACCTCGAAAAAACAAAATGTAGGGCACTACATGTTTATCTGCTGTACATACACATACTACACATACATCTCCAACTTACCAGATCGGCCACGTTTTTCTTCTCCTTGTTGCCGTAATCAACAAAGAGGACCTCTGTCTCGCCTCTGTCGTTAGGTTGCTGACACGTGACGCACCTGTACCACCTCTCACACCACATTGTACCGTACAGTCCCCCTTTGTTTATGTGGTTAACCGGGGGCAAACCTGGACACATCTGAAGTAGGTGTTTGATTAACCGGGGGCAAACCTGGACACATCTGAAGTAGGTGTTTGATTAACCGGGGGCAAACCTGGACACATCTGAAGTACGTGTTTGATTAACCGGGGGCAAACCTGGACACATATGAAGCACGTGAACTTGATTAACCGGGGGCAAACCTGGACACATATGAAAGAAACAGTTTTAGAAAATGAATTACCGATCACACTATTACCTAAATCTGCTCCAGATCTAGAACCCACCTCTTGCAGATCTGTTTCCAACTGTCTGGTGGCGTCTAGCAAGTCAGGAGTAAGAACCTGCCCCCAAAACGTACACGCTGTCTCCACGTACGTTATCATTATCTTGAGCGGCTTTACCTCGTGAAACGGCCTGTGGCGGTTTCCCTAGGTAAGTACAGAGGGGGGGGGGGGGCATGAGTGGTATGATTAATGATCGACTTGTATTTTAACTTTGAAGCCTAGTTAGTGTTACCAAATTAAGAAAAAGAAGACTTTGCCGAAGTGCAATTTGATAAGAATATAAAATAAACTGTATACAACTTAATATACAACTTAATACAGATCTAGAATATAGTAAAAGTTGAAATACAGACCTCCGATAACCACGGTTATGATTCTGGTTGGGATTTTGCTGGTTACTGTCAGTTCCTTCAATGTGGCTGTGAGGACTAAAGTTGCTGGATCTCGGACTGTATCTCGGTTGTGGATAATCATCGTAACGAGGACTGCTATTGCCTTGATAGCTGTTGTTGTTGTAGTTGTAGTTATTGTTGTAGCTGTTGTAATTAGGAGTGTTGTTGTTGTGATGTGGGCCGCTGTTGTTGTTGTACTGATTGTTATAGTGTCTATGATGAGGACTGGAGTTATTATAAGAACCGGAGTTGTTCTGGTAGCCATAGTTCTGATTACGAGGTGAATGCCGATGTTGCGAATAATGACGATTTGATCCAGGGGGCTGGTTCTCAGAGTTGAAATTCTGAGGGTTCTGGGGTCGTTCCTGGTTCTTTCGCTCCTCTAAAGTCCGATCTACAGATTGGGTTACGAGCTCTCGGAGCTGTTCAATTGTGATGTTGTTGACAGCTGCAGCCATTTTTAGGGACAAACTGTCTCTAAGTACTATACCTAGGTATCCAGTAGTAGCCGATTTACATTCCTGATATACATTGTAGAAGTTAGTTTAAAATAATATAATATTCAAAATTAAACTATCGTTCTATACCTGGTATTTTTGAGCGAAAGGATTATATAGTGATAGTATTATCAAATAGAATCTCGATAAAATTATAGTTAAAATAAGAGAAAAAGTAAAATTTAGTAATATTATCAAATCTGGAACATATGTAAAAATTCAAATATATTCTTACAATACAGACATTGTGATTATATTATGTACACATCAATTCGTTTGTTCCCAAAACCCATTTAAAAGAGCATTAAAGAAGTTCAGCCTGAAACAAACAAAAGCTATTAGTATAAACAGTGGTTAAGTAGTGTACTGCTTAAATTGAAATTTTCTTAAGTTAATAAACTGTCACTGCTCAATTACATGGCACGCCACATGAATTAGATGTTCTCAAAATAAACCCAAAAATAAAATTATAAGTTTAAATAGTCATATCCAAACAGAGGACTAGAAAAACTCAGCACATGTACTCAGAATCACCCTCCTCGTTCTTAAAGGAGTCCCCGGCACGAGGGGGATGCTGACTGTTCTGAACTATCGTATCTACTGTTAGGGGTGGGGTCCAGAGGACCAACTGTAACTGCTGTTCTCTGAGCTTCCTTGTCAGGAACTCCTCCTCTAGAGATAGCCCGCCGTTCCGAACTCCGACAATGGTGAACGAAGGTGGCTCCTCCGCCGCCGCCGCCGTCTCACTTGCTTCCTCGGCGCTGGAGATCGGGACTTTCTCTTCTTCTTTGCTGTTGTCCGAGATCCACAAGTTGTGAAAGAGATTGTCCGCCATCTCAGTATCTATCCGGCGGCGTTTGGCCGCTCCCGGGTCCTGGTCCTCCTCCATGATGGTGCTCAACCTCCACCGTTTGTTACCGGTATGGGTACCAGGACTCAGAGGACCAGAGGGAGGAGGTTTGGAGGAGAATGGAACTTTCTCGAAGAGTTCCGAACTTTTCTCCAGATGGAGACGTTTGAGGAGTGTCATGATGAACTGTTCATTCTCGCTCTCGCCTAACTTTCTCTTTCTGTCACTGTTCATGTTGTCCTCTCATTCTACTCACTTCATAAAGATGAGAGTCTACTTTAGGGGTCTGGTATTGGAGTCTGAATTCAGGGGGTTGAGAACAGAAGATCGGTCAGCAAAGTGTTCTCCATTGAATTCAGGTGTTAATTTCCGTCATGGCGTTTATCTATAAACCTAGTAAAGAATCAGCAGTAAGGGATTTGCTCGGTCTAACTGTTTAAAATACTGAAATAAACTCAGCAGAAGTTAGAGGTAGACAAAGTTTACCGATACTAGAACTGAAATCTAATTACAAAGGCGGCTATGACATGTTAAGATAGGCGTTAGCTGTCCGTCCAATCAACTTGCTTCTTTGCCAGCCTCATTAAGATAACACTGTTTTCATAAGCAACAAACGTTAGATAAATCAATTATGTAAAACAGGGCCGATATAAATTATAGATCAATAACACTAGTTTGACCACACAATGAACTTGTAATTGATTGGTCTAAAACCAGTCATAAAGGTGACGTGAAAAAAGTGGTTAAAATACAAAATCAGCCGAACAATCATAAACGGGAAAATAAATTAAATCAAACGAAATAAAATGTTCAGACAAGATATTGGAGCTCTTGCTAAATTACCTTTGAATATGAAAATAAATTCTCCAAGGCCTTCTTGATCTTTAATTTTTTAAAGAACCATGTAACCAAAACCCGCAATACGTCAAAAGATTACCGTAAGTTAACTCGTCAGTAGAACAGGTACACATTTCCATCATTTAGCTGAAACTCAAATATATAAAAACATTATTTTACATTTATATCCAAATGAAACGATGGCCCCACAGTAGATAAAATGATACTACATATCACAACGATAAATTTCTGCTGAAAACTCCATGGGAAAATCAAACAGAGATAAGGACTAAAATATAAACAGCTACTTGAAACCTCGTTATCAATCAAAGTCTGCACACAAGAAAACATATGTACAAGCACAACACACAAGAACGATATCCGTTACCGCCCTCTATTGGGCTGCATCATCAGATTCATAGGCTGTCGCCGGGGGAGGAGCGGCGACTTCCTGGGCCGCTGCATGGGAAGTCTTAACCTGGGATGAGGGGGTATGTGGCGGGGCCGGTGTTGGAGATGAAGACGCGGTGAGGGGTACCTAGGTCGAGAGAAGTGGGGGCCGGGGGGCGGGAGACGTGGAGGACCGGGCGGCGGGAACCGTAGACCGTGTGGAGGAGGAGGCAGGAAATGGCGGGCCGGCTCGTAATATTCCTCCTCAAAGTACTCCTGGTTTTCTTCATGATAATCGTCCATGTGCTCGTATTGTCTATCAGAGTTGTGATTTGTGATGGGATATTCCTCTTCTTCTCCCTCGACGTACTCTCCTTCTTCCTCCTCCTCCTCCACTTCTTCCTGCTTCTCATTCGTTACTTTAGATCCGCTGTTATCAGGACCGGGTTTAGCTGCACGAGCTTTTGTTCTGTTGCAGCCTCTACAATGAGTAGACTTAGCCAACACTGGGATCTCACAGTATTTACAAGTCCATGTGTCTGTCGCCGGGGGCTGTTTGTTTGCCGCCGACGGCGTTTCTTCTTTATTTGGTAACGCCTTTAGACACCGCACACATTTAATTTTGTGGGAATGATTCTTCGTCTTACAGTGTGGACACGAGAGAAACTTAGTGGCAGTTGAAGCCGACTCAGCCTTGTCATAACCACAGCCCATACATATGGCAGTGTTTTCGTCCACCAGATGACACTTCCTGCACTCCCAGGTGTCTCGCTCCTGCCTGATACCCATGTCAGTAGCACACTGGTTACAATATTGACCATCACATTCCAACCCACACTGCGCACACTTCTTTAACATCACGCTGTTACTTGACACACTGACACTTTGGTCCCCTCTCCCTCCAAGTTTCACAGAACAGTCGTAACAAACGTGTTGCGGTCCTTCGTGAGGTCGCCCGCACATAGAACAGCCGTGGAGTCCAGTCTTGGACTTTCCCGATCCCGGACTTTTCAACTTTCCCGGACTCTGTAATTTCAGGTTTACAGGACTCTTTGCAGTTCGAGGGGCAGGACTTTTTAAAGGCTGCGGCGATGGGGAACCAGACCGATTTGAGTCTGGAGTAGGTACAATGTTCGTTATAGCCGATATGCCGTGCTTCTTGTACTTGATGTACAATTTAGCAATACATTTACGGGGAGTATCACAATCCTTACAAAAATTCCGCAACGCTATGTTTTTATAGTCGCAGCTCTGACATTTCCAGTCCTTTGGAGTGATAAACAAGTTTTTCGGAATATTTTTGTTACAACTGGACGGCGATTTATGAGAAATATGGTTAGAGTTCGAAGAGCTGGACCTAGGCTGGGATCTAGATGAGCTGGGCAGAGAAGTAGACCCAGTGATAGGAGTAGATTCGCTGGAACTAGAAGTTTTTAACATTCTCCGTTTCTGAGTCGGTTTGGGAGCAGCAGCAGCTGGGAGGGACGAGCCACACAACAAACAGTCCGTAGACGAGGGTTGGTTACAAAACTTACAGGTAGGACATGTCGTGGGGACGGGCGTGACGGGGGACCGTTTTCGTTGTTTTTTATTGCAGCTGTAACACTGATCTCGCTTTGCAAAGTTGGTCGTCTGACACTTGGAACACTGCCAGTTGTCGGGACATGGTTTAGCGGAGGGGTTTCGAGGATAACCGCACTGGAAGCAATAAGGGCCATGCGAAGCTTTAAAAGAACAAGCGGAGCAGGGCCAATACTCCACATCAGGGTCGCTGGGAGGGGTGGGAGTGCTGATAGACGGGGTACTGGGGGGAAGAGACGCTTCTCTCACTGCGTTACAAGTCTTACAGTTCTCTTCAGTCAGAAAATTTCCCGTCAGACAAAACTTGCATACCCACTGGTCTTCCAATGGACTTTTGCTCTGTTTGACGGTATTACATAGATAACATTCCTTTGTTTTCGTACTGTTGATTGCGCTACAAAACTTACACGACCAAGACTTCTTGCCGGACACACCGTTGGATTGGTCCGGGGGATCCGGAGGTGTCCGGGGGACAGGACCGGGAGGAGTCTGAGGCCCGGGTTTGAAAGCCAGACAACTGTAACAGTTAACTCTCTCCTGAATGTTCTTCTCTCCACACTCACTACATCTCCATCGTTCTGACATCACCTGACGGAGGAGGGTATTATAGGGACTTTACTTTGGAGGTAGTGTGTTGTGGTTTTATTTATTTGGAGTGGGTCATGGGATGATTAAATATATTTGAATAATAATATTGAATATATTTGAATAATAATACAAGCCTGGCTAAAACCTAAACCTGTTGGGTATTTCAACTTCTGCCTGATTCTGTAATGTATTTACTCTATGTCGTGGCATAGTTTTATGTAAGGTAGAAATCAACAATGCGAAAAGACAACTTAGTTAAATATGAGCAACAATAAGATAAGACACAACAAACTTATTCAATAAGATATTGTTTGTAACGATTTGGAGATCAAGCAATATTGAAGGTTATCGAATGGTAAAGTGCAAATGCCAAAAGTTGAACCCTTCGTTTACAAAATATTTGTCGCAAAACGTCATACCGCTGTACAAATACAAAATAGTAAGTAGATCATGAATTGGATGATGCCTACAACATATTCTATTTTAAATCCTTATATTCGTACATGTAAAGACCTGGCCTGGTTTAAACCTAGTAAAAAATAAACACTGAAATATCACTTCAAAGCAATCTGAATAATAACATCAACAGGACAGTAATGTGGAGAAGTGTCTTCTGTCCAAATTTAATATAGGGAAAGAAGATTTTTATAAGTCTAACCGAGTCTAGTTATATAGAGTCTAAGACTCAGCCTCGCACCCTTCGGACTCAACTTCAGGACTCTCCTTCACAACATCCTTAGTTTTCTCTTCCTCGCACTCATCTCGACTCTTTTTGCACGAAAAACACGTCTTCCTCTTCGCGAAGTTGTTTATTTTGCAGAGCTTGCAGTTCCAGTCATTAGACTTGTCCTCATCTACCCACTTTTTGCGCTGTTTCTCCTGTTGGGGAGGAGGGGGAGGATTTCTAGGACTATTCCAGCTAGAGTCTAATCTTCTATCGTTGTTCCAATTATTAGAGTTAATCCTCAAGTCATGTCCAGGCAAATGAATTTGTTGAGGGGGTCTTGATTGTCGTTGTGGCGGGGCTGGATAGCTGCCCATCGGTCGTTCAAACTTTCGAATGTCAACATCCTTTGTTTCAACTTCCGATCTGGGTTTACCACACCGGAAGCAATTCGTCTTCTTGGCGAAGCAGTTGATGTTACATTTTCCACAAACCCAGTCATTAGATACATCCTCGGGACGTTGAGGAAGAGGAGGAGGATTTACCGAGTGCATCAAGTTGACTCTGGGAGCTTTGATGTTAATTCTTGGCATTGGCTCTGGACTCCGCTTCAGTGCCGGAGGTTCCTCGCTGCTATAATCGATACTTTTGTCTTCTACCTCCTCCCTTGGCTTCTTGCACCTGTTACACTCCTTGCGCTTCGCAAAGTTCCTGTTACCACATTCCGAACAAGCCCAATCTTTGGTCCTGTCTTCTGGTCGAGTTTGTACAGGCATCATGGGTTCCCCTCCCCGAGGATGATCTCTGATGTGCGGCTGGTTCATAGAGACCCAAGGAGGGGTTTCTCTCGGAAATTGGGCTTCCACCTCGTTCCTTGGCCTTAAACAAACATTACATTTCCGTCTATGATGCTGATTATTGTTGTTACAAACGAAACACAGCCAGTCTAGCGTTGGGTCCCCCATCATTCCACCCTGATGAAGTCTGGGCCCGTCTCTGATGGCGGGTGAGAAGCGAGTTTGAGCCGGAGGAGGAACTACACCAAGACCTCCAGACATCCGGCTCTCTGCTGCTCTGTTCCTCACTTCAACCCGTTCTCGGTGCCCTGAACACTCGAAACAGAGGATCCTCTTAGGAGTGTTCTCGGTGTTACACATCCCGCACATCCATGGAATTTCCTCGGTTTGAGGGCCCATACTTTGAAATGGAGCCTCAACTGGTGCCTGATAGTGACCTTCAAGAGCATCGGGTGCAGGAGTCTGAACGGTGATTTCTAAAGGCGCCTGTACGGTCATCTGTTGTGAAGCAGAAGAAAAGGAGCCCTGAAAACCTGTCTCCTCCTGTACCTCCTGGTACACGTTACTGTTACTATAGTTACTATAGTTACCTTCCTCCTTGTTAAACTCGGGCACGTGACCAGCGCCACATTCCTTGCACGTGTCACGTTTAGCAAAGTTTTTATACCCGCACATAACGCAACTCCAGTCTAAGTCCCGCCACTTCTTGCAGTTGTTGCACATGCGGTGAACGGGGGAGTTTGTGGACAAACAGGACATGCACCTCCAGGGTACCTCGCATACCTGGTAGCCTCCTGATGACATGGTACCTAACCTGCACCTGCAATGGGAGCAATTAGAGAGGTAATATTGGTGAATATGTGACAACCCTTGGTACTGATCGAGTGCGTGTGATAGTGTAAGGGTTCATAGGTAAACCTTTGTTTTTGGTTAGAGCGAAACAAGGGAGTTTGAAATAACTTCCTAATAATGCAAATTGAAAACGTAACACATTCTTCCGTCACAACCGTAAAACAAAACTGTGAAAAGTTCGCAGTTATCTCCGTGAATCTATAAAAATCGTTATGATTATATCATACATAATTAGTAAAAAGTTAAATATTCTGTTTTGGGCGGTAACTTATAATAACAAACAAAACTGTTTGTCTTCATCGTTTTGCAATAGGCTTACTGCTTCTTCAAATTTATGGTGTTTGCATGGAATCCGAATTCTCGATTGATTTTTTCTGCTTGAATTGATTTTACTTATCTTTAAACCAAAGTATTTAAAGTTTGCATAAGGTATTTATGTTGAAGGCTGTAAATCTAAATCTAAGTAAGCCTATTTCTTCATCACATAAAAATAATAAACAATTAAAACTTAATTGGCAAATTAAAGGAAAGTCTGAGTCTCATGAACTTATAGACTCTTCACATATCCAGCTTAATTAACGTTAAATCAATCTCAAATCCCAGAAGTAAATGTTACAACAGAAGTATAAGTTACACTAAAGGTAAAGCCAGGTCTCTACTTTCTCTCGCCACATCTGAAACACTCAGTCCTGTTAGCAAAGTTATCTTTGCCACACCCGCGACAGAACCAGTCGCCCTCCCGGTAGTTTGAAGCCTGTCGGGGCGGGCCCCGACTTCCCCCGCCGCCCCCTGACTTTGCTCCGTCACATTTAAAGCAACGTGCTCGTCTGGCGTAGTTGTCGAAATTGCATTTGGGACATTTCCAGTCGCCCTCTTTGTAGGAGTAGCTAAGAGGCGTGTCCCGGTCTCGGTAGTCTCGATAGATTGGCGACCTCCTTCGTCCTCGCCCCACTGGAGAGCGGGATCGACTCCTACTTCTACGGCCGGGCCTGCCCCTGTCACACTTGAAACAATAGTCTCTGCGTGCAAAGTTGTGTCCCCCGCAACTGTCACAGTCCCAGTCCCCTGGTCGGAACTCCTGCTTGAACTCCCTCGCTCCGTTCAGACTGTCCCTTCGAGATGGTCGCGACCCCTCCGGGAACCAATCGCGCTCTTCACTGTTCCTCCTCCTCCTGCTCATACTACCTGGTACAATGAGTTAGTCCAAAATGAAGTGAAACCTACCACCACCACCACCAAACACCCCACCAGCCCCACCAAAGTCCTACCCACCACACCGAGCCAGTACAAACCACACCAGCCCCACGCCCACACCACCTCACCGTACTTCCGTACACTGAGAACAGCAGCTTTAAAGTCAAATTGGTAAATTTTAACTCATCCGTAGTAAAACTAACACACGTATAGTAAACAATCATATGGTATGTATCAATATTTTGGCAGACGATTCAAGAGGAGAAGACTTGTCGGGTCAGCTACTTACTACGGCGGAGAATTAACAGCGTTATCTAACTTAAAAGTTTCATTGTTAACAAATAAGATAAGATATAAAATTATGTTATAAAATAATTGAATAAGTTATACAAAAGCGCAAGATTCAAATAGGCACAGGGTTTGGGTATGGGGTATAACATTCTTTAAAAACATTCTAACAACGCCAGGGCAGACATAAAAGTTGGATAAAATTATACGATAAACAGCTATACTGTAATATTTTAATCTACATCGCAACACCATCTCCTAGTCCCAGATTACTTTGGTTCCCCACACTTGTAGCACTGATCGCGCCGCGCAAAGTTGTGCTGCTGGCAGCTGTTGCAGCTCCAGTCACCCTCTCTCCAATTGTCATCTCCACCACCACCGCCACCCCGGCCGCCGCCACCGCGACCACCACCGCCTCGACCACCACCTCCTCGAGAGTGACTGCACTTAAAGCACTTGTCACGACGAGCAAAGTTGTTGCAACCACATTTGTAACACTCCCAGTCTCCCTCCCTGAAATCGCCACCACCACCGCCCCGATCTCTGCCGCCGCCATACCTGGGCGGGGACCGCGATCGATTCCTCATTCTCCGGTGTCCATAGTCGTCACCATACCCATCATCATAACCCCCTCTGTAACCTCCACGACCGCCTCCACCGTAGCCGCCACGACGCCCGCCATAACCTCCGCCGCCATAACCTCCACCACCTCCGCCGTGACCGTAACCATCGTCATATCCTCCGTCGTCGTCGCCCTTGTCTGCTTGACATTTGAAGCACTTGTCGCGTCTTGCGAAGTTGTTGGTGTCGCACTGGTGGCAGATCCAGTCCCCAGGTCGACTATCGCCCCAACGACCGCCGCCGTATCTGTCGCCCATGCCTACAAATAGTGAGTTAACCGGTTGGGTTGAATGTTAATAGCCTTAAGCTAAGTTTGAATATAATGGATATAATAGAAGCCAAAGATTTGCCGCCAATTTTGGAGGCTGGAAATTCAGAGGCCAGAGCTTACGGCTTATTTGGTGGCAATAGAATAAAAGTAGCTAAGAAAACGCCTATAAAGAATAGATAATTATCATTGAAAATAGAATAAGCATACAGCGAGATAACATATATAGTAATAGCACCATGTTTTACATTTAAAACATCTTAAAAAGTTTTAAAACGTGGAAAATTTCTGAAAAATTCAGTTGGAATCATCTTTGGTCAATACTTTGAAAGTTTCAAAAAAGCGCGGTCCTCATAGCAGGTCCAGGACATATTTCAACAACCACTACTTATACTGATGTGAGTTTCTCTATTTAGGAGCATTGCACTTGTAGCAGGCATCTCGACTGGCAAAATTAGAGAAGTCACAATCCTTGCAGTTCCAGTCTCCTGGCCTACGCTCAGGGCCTCCACGACGTTGGTACCCTCCATCTCTGCCACCATGACCACCGCCGCCATTCTTGGGGGCATGACACTCCCTGCACTCGAACCGTCGGGCAAAGTTGCTGAAATTACATTTCTGACAATCCCAGTTGTCGCCACGGTCGTTGGCGTTGTTGTACCCACCACCGTAGCCACGGGGAGGAGATCTGGAGCCACCTCGTCTGCGTGGGGGAGATCTGGACCTGGACCTTCTTCTTCCTCCACCGTCGCCCCCGTTCTTGGGCTTCCTGCACTTGAAACACTCGTTTCTGCTGGCGTAGTTGTGGAACCCACAGGTAGGTGCATCACAGTTCCAGTCGCCCGGCCTCTTCTGGGGACCACCTCCATATCTGTCGTCCCGTCTCTCATACCTGCCACCATAGTCTCGATCTTCATAACGACCACTCATAGCGACCTAAATAGTTGTTTGTTACCCACACGCCTCTCACCACCCCGTCCACAGACAAACGCTCAAGTCGCCAAGGTGTTTCCATGGTAACCAAAACACAGCTTCCCTTTACCACAACACGGACTCTGACACAGATCCGACTCAACAGATCCCAACCCGCTTTCCACGTTCAACAAACAAATCTTTGTACAGCTGTACTTTTCAACGACAGACAAGGGTATAATTTCAAATTTTGAACGAACAATGTTTCCGTAATACAGACCTCCGACTACTTTTCACTTAAGCAGGAACATCATAGGATGCAACAGTTTCGATTTGAAGGGGTTCCCTCTTGGCGAAATGTAAAGATGAAGATGAAGAGTCCAAGAAATTGGTGGCAGATCCGCCGTTCAGCCCAAGTGGCCAAACGGGCGAAGTCCAAAAGCGGAGACAGATCTTCTCGCTGCATGAACCGAAAGGGAGCAAGCGTTCACATTCTTCGTTTCACAAACTTGTAATCCGGGTCAAACCGCCCATGCCAAGAGTCTAACAGTCATCACACAGCAACATACTCCAGCCACCTCTCCTCACACAACATCTTCACATTGAAAACCACGAAGAAAAATAATTTCTTAACAACATTCTCTAGATTTATATATAACATTTGCGTCTACAAATCTGAAATTTACAGCGACTTTGAGGTGCATAATCATACATGAAAGTAATGTAATATAAATATCAATATATCGTCAAAGCCAGTAGCAGAGCAATAGTTCTAGTCCTGGCGACTAGAACAATGGAAACACCCACAAACAGTTCACACAAACAGTTCACACACAACTATAAACATGAGTATCAACTATCTCTGGGAGATTGGCAGCTACTACAATCGCTAACAAATGAGTAATTTATGTGATTACAAACGGAACACAACCAATTAGGAGTCTGAGCGCTCTTCTCGATGCCGCACTTGTTGCAAACAGTCCGCTTGGGCCAGTTTACGTTTTCGCAGCTGGCGCAGATCCAGCTGCAGCCTGAGGTCGAGTTGTTGGCGTTATTGTAAGAGGACGTGTACTGTTGGATAGGATACCCCGCATTGTAGTACTGGTTAGAGCCGCCCCGGGGCGGTCGTTCAGCCTTGCACTTGTTGCATTCCAGTCTGAAGTGGTAGTTGTTGTTGTTGCACATCGGACAGGGCCACTGATTGTCCCCGTTTGCCAAGCGCCCCATCCGTGTCTCAGGAGCAATTGCCTCGGCTTTAGACATGCTGCACTTGTTGCATTGCGTCCGGAGAGGGTAGTTTAGGTTGTCACAGTTTCCACATGTCCAATTCTCCGTCCTGTTGCTAACCATCTCCTTATCAACGGTGAAGTTATCTCGGCCCTTCTGGACCTGCTCCTGAAACATAGCTGCGGCAGCTTGTTCGATCGGTTCTGTTGGTACACCCCGCAGCTCCGTGGGGAGCGGAACGGTCGGTCCTGTGGGCTGGTAGGAGTCTCCGTAGGCAGGGTAGTTGCTGTACTTCATGTCACTACCGACCTGACCCGACACATCCTCCCCTATCTCGCTTTTGGGCAGCTGGCATTTGTTGCAGAAGACGCGGTAGTAAAAGTTGACGTTCTCACAGACTGTACATTTCCAGTCACGGTTGGTTCGTTTGAAGGCCGTTTCCGGGTTTATTCCTTCCTTTTTTTCGATCTTACACTTGTTGCACTCCGTCCGGAATGGTAGGTTAACGTTATCACAGTTGAAGCACAGCCAGTTTTCCGGTTTTTCACTGTCGAACGATCGGCTGGCAGTCATGGCCTGTTGTTTAGGAAGCTTGCACTTGTTGCAGGCAATTCTATAAGGGTAGTTACTGTTCCCACAACTCATACACAGCCAGTCCTGGTTGGTCCTCATATGCCCGGTTAAGGGATTCACGGCTTCCTCCTTGCTCATTTTACATTTGTTGCAGTGCAGCCGGAAGGGGCGGTTAATGTTGTCGCAGTTCAAGCAGGTCCAGTCGGTGTCGCTTCCGTTCCTGCTCTGACTTTCGAAACCAGGTTTGGGGGCTTTACAACGGTTACACACGGTTCTGTGTGGCCAGTTGCTGTTCCTGCAACCACCACACGTCCAGTTATTTGGGTTTTCTTTCTTCCGTTTCAGCTGTACCTCCTGAGAAGTTTTGCACTTAAAACACTCGCTTGCGCTGGCAAAGTTTTTGTGGGAACACGTGTCACATTTCCACGTGCTCTGATCGTTGTGAAGGTCGTCATGTTTGCGTTTCTGGAGGTTAGGCGGCTGCTCCACCGTCACCAGAGCCGTGTTTCCCGGCTCTACTACTGTCGAGTTACTTTGCTCGGAAATCATAGTCTGGCTCAGCCCTAGGGAAGGTGTTGTGTTAGACTGCCAAAATTGTGCTTTTCCTGAAGTCGTCTGATTCGTGATTAATAAGGAGTGTATGGAAACTGTGATTTATCTATTATCTGGAAGAATCTAAGGTGAAATGCTATGTAATACACAGTGAGAGGTACTAGAACTTGATCAGTTTTAAGTGATACGTCCTCATAACCATCATTGCGACAAACTTATACAAGCGGGCCTAGTTTTGTGGAAGGACAGTTCGCTCCGACAGTCTAGGAATTTTAAACATATATTGTTGGCTACTTATGGAAGGACTAAATTTGACACGACATTCATTCGATTTTAGTATCAATCACGAACCAACATTCCAGATTTTTAACTTTAAATATTATCAAGGTAGTAAATAATGGGATAAGATAACTCAGGATTAATGATAGACATACTCGACATCGGTATAAAAATTTTGAATCAACAAGTTTGTGACAATTTTCAATACAACATCAACGCTAAAGTGATATATAACAGTAGAGCTCAGTAATATTATTGGGCAAATAAGAGGGAAGACGATGAACGAAAATATTGTAAATCTTGCAGAATAAAACTCAATATAACCAAATACGATAGCAATGAATGCGTCTTGCATAGAAAGTAACCACACTTCACATACAGCTGAAAACCGTTTCCCGGGGATTGAACTTTTGACCAAAATTCGAACGACAAGGTCACAACTAACACGGTTTGTAAAAACAATATGCATGTACTGATAACACATCCAGATAAAGAGAACCATGCCAGCCAGAGACAGCATTAGTTTGGAACGGCAGATCCTTGTAAGTATTGTGTTCGTTTGAATGCATGGCGTCTAGCACTCTAAGTCTATTTAGAAGCATGACATTTAAAGCATTCTGACCGACTGGCGAAGTTGTTGACGCCACATTTGGAACAGGGCCAATCGCCATCCCGCACATTGCCGCCACCACGGCCACCACCACGTCCTCCATAACTGCTCCTTCTGTCATCCCCACCACCGCGCCTGTCGTCCCTCCGGTCCCCTCTACGATCATCCCGCCTGTCATCCCGCCTGTCTCTATCCCTCCTATCATATCCACCTCTATCATTACCTCTCCTGTCTCCTCCGTAGCCTCCACCACCTCCACCACCGCCAGGTTTGGGGGCCTTACACCGGTTACATTCTGTTCTCCGGGCGAAGTTACTGTTATTGCATTCAGAACACGTCCAGTCACCGTCTTTTTGTCCGCTCCCTCGGTTAGGAGATCTTGAGCGTGATCTCCGTCTTGGAGACCGATCTCTGCCGCCGCGATCGAAATCTCTGCCCCCTCGGTGACCACGGTCACCTCCAAAACCACCTCGTCCGCCTCTTCCACCTTGCCGCTCTCCTCTTCGGCCGCCGCTCCATTCTTCAGATTTTGTAGCCAACTCAACCGTTATGGTAGAACCCGCGAACTCCTTACCGCTAAACCAAGATATAGCTGCACTTGCTGCACTGGGGTCTTCGTAGGTAACACTGGCACAACCTTTCTCGGGCCACACTTTTATCCTGGGCAGACGAGTTTTCTTGTCCATTTTGATGATACCGATACTGCCAAATCTTTCTTTTAAGTCGTCTTGAGTAGGGGGATTACTGGTATTAAGATTTGTTATAAATATCTGGTTTTCGATTACATCTCTGTTTTCACTCTTGGGAGGACCAGAAAAACTGCCCTGATTTTGGTTCTGGGCATTAAAATTGTTCTGTTGTCCGTAACTACTGTTGTAACTAGGCTTGCTCTGTTGCTGCCCGTACTGACTCGGCTGATTGAACTGTTGGCTGTTCTGGCGTTGTTGAGGAGCCCCGTATTGCTGAGGAGCTGCTGCACCGTGTTGTTGGTGGTTCCCACTCTGAGCCGACTGTTGTTGCTGACCAGCCATTGGGGGAGGTGGCATAGGAAAACCAGGGGGAAATGAAGGCATTCCACTCATGGGCGCAGGTGGCATGGGCGGCATGCCTGGGGGCATTGAGGCAGGGTTAAATGATGCTGGTTGAGACGTGGGAGCGTTGTTATAACCACCATAATAGTCCGGTTGAGACATCCTGCAGAATTAGGTTCATGGCATACAAACAATAATAGAAAATGTTATAATTCTTAAATTTGCTTTTAATTGTTGAGACATTTTTCATCAGTACGCGATCGAGAGGAAGGTTTATATTTATGGACACTAAGTAACGTCTGGTTATGGTTCACAGAGTAGCTAATATTGTCATAAACTCATAAACGTCTGTATACTATAAAAAAAGATCTAATCAGGGTGCTCATATGTAGTATTCGAGCTTCAAACATTCCATCCGGAAAGACCGGGTAAGATTTGCTAAAATACAAAAGTTGACTTTGATATCAACATGAAGCACAAATCTGTGCGAGTACAATGTTCTACTTGTAAAATGTCCCAGCTAGGTTATCAAGCTTACCTTTTTGTTCCAAGGGAGTACTTAGGATGTCATCTTTACAGGCTGTCACTGTCAAGTGATAATGCAGAGTCGAGACAACTGAACTACTGGCCAAGCCAGTTAACCGAGCATCTCAATGGCAGAGCGAGGACAAGAAAA
This sequence comes from Mnemiopsis leidyi, assembly GCA_000226015.1. Classification (NCBI taxonomy): domain Eukaryota; kingdom Metazoa; phylum Ctenophora; class Tentaculata; order Lobata; family Bolinopsidae; genus Mnemiopsis; species Mnemiopsis leidyi. The sequence continues at coordinate 148,258 of JH154256.1, read as the reverse complement.
AAGCAAACAAGAGAACGTCAAGATCAGGGTTCACCCTGTTTCGGAAACAAGGTAAAAACCTTCTCGGAGAGGACAGCTTATCCGAACTGCAGTTACTGACAACTGCCAGCTGTTGATTAACGTCACGTTTATTGAGCTAGTTTTTGTTGCATGCATTATTCCCGACAAACTATACATTACATTTTGGCAAGTACATCAATAGAACTTTAATGTCGTTTAAGTTATGACAGAACCAGGTATTGTATGTCAGTCAAACCTTTGTTAAGGGCCGCCAAATAAATCGCGCTAAAAGGCGCGCACACAAAATGTACGATATGTGCTGAGCAGTAGTTTTGTTCTCATTAAACATCACCCATCTGTGCTAGTACAAAAAGATGCACACGTGAAATGCTTCCTCTCGATCGCTTGTCATCATTATTGCAGTTCTGTAAACAGAACCCACTAAAACCTTGATCAGTGGGATGAAACGAAACAAAAATGAACAGACAGTAGAACAACGATATGTGAACCAATATGATTTGTTTCACAGCATGTATTGCAGAAGTTACATTATGTATTGTAGAAACCCACTCGATGATAAAATACATAATTGAACAACACACGATTTTCCATCTCATAATAAAAAATACTGTCCCGTTTGAAGAAAGTTAAAAAGACTCCCTTCTCGCTGATAACGCTGATAGCACCTCTGACACTGCACTTCACCCCCAACTGTAAAGAGTTAGTATGAGGTGCACCGCCGCCCCACCAGCCACAACAGCCGATACACGTGAACCAGGATAAAAAGACTGTACGTGTAGAGGAGCATGGGTTCCCTCCCGGATTCCTCAATTAACATTTCGTCACCCCGAGACGTTGAACAAAACCTTTCTCTCCAATAGTCACCAAAACCGTATACGATATTAAGTAACATGGATGTCTAAAGACTAATAGTTTAAAGTTACAGCGGTAAATTTGAAAAAAGAACTCACGTGCTATAAGAAGAAAGTCCGCCGATTGACGTCCATCTGTTTGTGATTGTAGTACCATTCGTATTCTCCTCCCGTCGTATCGAAGGTTCCCTTTTGTAACCGCCTCAATTTGAGGGTCAGTCTGGGTCCTAATTCTTGTAAACCAACTCTGGCGTTCTTCTTGAAAATATACCTGAAAACATAACGTTTTTAGTCATCTACTAGTTTTTAGTCATCCACTACTATACTATTCTGTACGTATCCGTTCATAAGTAGGATTTATTCGGAGGATAACCGTACAATCTTTACTTGCGTAGATCAAAACAGAAACAGCGAGAACCAGAGAATCAGTCAGAGCTTGATGGAATGTACTTTATAGAATGTGGAACAACTTACTGTTTTTGTCACAGTTTATAGCTCCATACTTGATATTTTCCGCTCCTCTCGCGTGTTGATAAATCATACTATTTTCTACATTCTTCAAATAATTAAAATAACGATCCAATATAAACAATATGATGTTTATTATAAATGGACGTACCTATGTCGTCTGAAGAAAATAAAATCTCTCTGATTATGAAAAGTGACAACGTTACGTCCCCTGAACTCAGGGTCCATGTGAAACAGGGATCCTAACATCCGTCCCACTGAATGTCCCAGTCTCGTTTTGAAATTGTTTAAAATTACTTCTGGGCGGTGTCTTGTCGCGTTACCGTGTCTCTGAAATGTTAGGAATGCCTTAACTTCATCCGGAGCTCTCGATTTAAGGAATCTAGTTTTAGCGACTCAAAATATTGGACAGAATGCATCCGGCTAATATCTTGACATTAAAAAATATCTTGACATTAAAAATTGGAGCTCTTTTGGAGCTCTTTCCGGCCTTTTTCCGACAGTGATTGATTGAAACTATAAAATTATATTATATTCACCTTTAGTTGTTTCTTTAATTTCACTGATGTTAGTCTGAAGGTAGCGGTGGGGCCTTCCGGTAAGTGGGAGACAATTATACTATATTGGAGGTTAAGGAATTGGAACTATTTAATGCAGCTAAGAAGCTCCTTTTAAGTATACAAACTTCAGTGGATCTGAACGATCTTTATTTTTTACCACATGAAAGATTGAAAATACTACAAAAAGACTGACACTGATTGACATTCAACATAAAGTTAAGACGCTAAGGTGTGCTGCTAAGATGTGCTGCTAAGTAGTGACGCTAAGTAGTGATGCTAAGTAGTGAGTGTTGACGCTAGAAAGGGACGCTATAATGTCATGCTAAGTACAGAAGGATACTAGGCTTCTTCATGTCCTCGTTAATAACGACCACGTGGGAGTATTCTCTCTCGATAGCCTCCTTCACCAACTCCTTCATGTCGACCTTACCACGCTTCACGTACTCGCTGTTCGGCATGACATTGACAATCTCGTCCAGCAACTTCCTGGTTTCCTGATAAATCATTAAATGTCACCATATTGTTATATCATCATTATTGTGGGTAATTATAAAGCAAACTACCAGTTAATAGGTTATTTTAGGGCCCACCTGATTTTTAGTTAAGATTGACTATTGCGCCAGATATTGATAGAAGGCAAGGTATTGGCAAGGATTCCACGAATGCCTCACTTAAGGGATACTAAAATTTGTCGTTAATTGAAGACATGAAGGAAAAAGTGCCAAAATTATTTTAAGCAATATCAGAACGATACAGTTGCAGTAAGTATGCGACTAGTTGCCCGACCCGGAGATAAGGCTGTTTGTTGAACATTTGACGCGCCAAGGTGTACTGGTGAATTGACCAAAAAATTTACCATGAACATAATCGCATATTCAAGATCTATTGGTAAATGTTCTCTTATTTCCATGATAAAGATCGTCAAGATTTATCGGATCATTCAATTGTCTTGGAACTTAAGAAACTGACAACTTTGTACCTCTTTAGTACAGTTTGTTTGGTTTAACGCGAACGGAAGGACAATCGTAAAAAGTCTGTGTTGACCATAAACTTAGGGTTCAGTTCCGGGATGTCACTTTCTACCACTTAACATGGTTCCCAGAAACACACTTCTCGTGTATTATTAGCTAGGTTCAGCTTCCGTTTTTGATATCTTAACAAAATATACCAACCAACTAACAAAACAAGATACACAATGACTTACCAGTGACGACTTCTTGTTGGTCGTTATGAGGATTTTAGGAGTTCTCTCACAATCAAAGTATTTGGCAAATTCGTCGTTCTGTGCGTCAGCAGCCACCTGGACGAGTATGTTGTAAACCAACATGATTGATAAAGCAACGGTAGTATGGCCTGTAAAAGCTTATCGGAATTGCGATTTTTTAACCGTGCTTGTTTTAACAGTCTTTGTGGCACTGAAGTTACAATTTTCAAAATCGTCGGATTTAGTCAAGTTTACCTCCTCGTCGTCAGCCTCTACAGATGTTACATCCGGAGGTCGAAGTGATTCTGTAGTGTGAGGGACTGGCTTAGGAGGAGCTGCATCTCCTAGTGCTTCCCGCATTTCGGCTGCTTTTTTCCGACGACTTTTCTTCTCCTGAAATCAAAAAAAGGTTAACTCAAAATTAAACGCCATCTTTGGTACATAATTTTGGTCAATTCGTCAGTTATCAAAGGCAATAAAAATTGTGGTGTGAATTTTCCAACTGTAAAATAAAAAACACACTGTAAAGTATATATACAGTAAATTAACAAGATAGTTTACCCCATTAAAGATTTCAACAGAGGCTCTCATTTAATGTTAGGGGGAAGGATCACGTGATTTTTAAATTTTTTGTAGGAATCACTTGTAATGTTTAGTTTGATTATAGGAAATAAAAGTTCAATGTAGCCAAATCTACGGAAGTATTTTATTGTTCTACCTGTGCAGCCAACCTAACTGTAATTGTAAAATAGATTTTACAACATGATCATGCAGTAGAAAATTGATAATTCAGACATGATGATGCCACACAAACGTGTTGCTGATTGCAGCCTAGATAGTCCTGCTCTTTAAACGGAAAACCAAGAACCGACGGTCAAGGAGAATACAACGATCACATTTACGAAATAATTGGGGAAGATTGAATATCAACCAAGAAAACATACAAACCTTTGCTTTCTCATGTTTCATCTTAGTAAACTGGTTTCTTTTGACGATTTTGCATTTTCTGTTCTGAATACTGAGCTTGTGATAATCCATGGTGGTCGAGATAGAAGGGTTTCCAGCATTTTCAGACATCCTGCACATTGTTTTTTCATCATCAAATTATTAATTGGCACAAAAATTATTGAATGGAGAACGAGATTTTGCAAATTATAAATTTTATTTTGGCTTAGATTGTGAACAGACGAATAGTCCACTTATTCAAAAGGTGACTTGGACTGGTAAATATGGTGAAAATCACAGCGCTGGCAAGCGCGACCGGTTTTTTCTTCTTCTTCCACCAAACCGGCCGAAGGCAGCGGCCTGAGGCTGTTAGCCTACCCTGAAACTGGCCGAGGGCCGCTGCCGAAGGCAGCGGCCCGAGGCCAATCGCCTCCGTTAGTGGTAACATGTAACATAGAAGTAATCGAAGTTTTGTTCAAAAACTTGCCAGCGCTGTAATACAAAATTGGTACGATTTGGCAAAAATGGCCATGTTCAGGTGTCTTAAAAACAATGTTAGAATTGAGATAAAACCTTGAAACTTTGCAAATCTACTAGAAGTTGGCCAAACTAATGGCAAAAAAAAATTTGAAGGTCAACAGGTATCGGGAAGGGGGGTTTCTGGAACCCCCGTTTTCAAACAAATTGTCGTGTGATATATGTATGTATGTATATATATATAGGGGTTATAGACGCCAAACTCTGCCATTTTGTGCAACTTATAACGAGAGAACCATACATT
>JH154256.1:101100-120434 GCA_000226015.1 Mnemiopsis leidyi | reverse complement strand
TATACGTTGTAAATCTTATAACTATAGGTTGTTAACTATACGTTGTTAATCTTATAACTATAGGTTGTTAACTATACGTTGTTAACTATACGTTGTTAACTATAGGTTGTTAACTATAGGTTGTTAATCTTATAACTATAGGTTGTTAACTATACGTTGTTAACTATACGTTGTTAATCTTATAACTATAGGTTGTTAACTATACGTTGTTAATCTTATAACTATACGTTGTTAACTATACGTTGTTTAACTATACGTTGTTTAACTATAGGTTGTTAACTATACGTTGTAAATCTTATAACTATAGGTTGTCTATTTAAAAGTTATAGTCTTGCTTTAGTGTTTCGATTAAATACTTAAGTCACGTCACTGTTACAAAGCTAAAATAGTGCTGTTAAATAATGCCAGGGAAAGGTTCAGTAATACCACATTTCTGGGTGGCCCGTTTGATGCAATACTAGTGGGGACCTGAGAACAATGTAATAACTGTGCCACATTTTAATTAAAATGTCCGATTTCTAGCTTCAGCTGTCAACTTTACTTTGAAATTGACTTTCTTAATGCCACATTTTTCATTTGTGGAAGTTCCTATTAATTCATTTCGCGTGGTAGGTGTTTCATGGCAATTTTCATGTAGTCAGTACATGTTAAACTTTTAACGTGACACCAACAGCTATTATAAGCTGGATTTACCTAACACTAGAACTTGTTAGACCCTGTCTAATTTCAAAAAATATAGCAATCAGTTGAAACTATTGCTCTAGCCATAACTATTTCTAACAGCTGTGACTGAAACTATCACAAACAGTAGTTGTCACTAACAACTGCAATGCTACTAGTCAATTTTCATTATCTACACCGTGGTTATTGTAAAGAAATAGGACAACATAAACAGGAATCGCGATTGAGACCAATTTCAACAACATTCGATATTTACCTACAATATGAGTGCAAATAACAATTACAGCTATATTTTGCCAGCAACTTCTTTTAACAATTTACATTTTATCAGATCGGCTGGACTCTAATGCACCCTGGAAGATTAACACACTACCACGAGGGTCGGGAAATAACTAAGGGAACGAGATACATATTGGTTAGCTTCAACGACCCATAGACAATAATCAAACCAGAAATTATAGTACAGATACATGTCTGTACAGAAATTATAGTGCAGACTACATATCTGTACAGATATTATAGTACAGATACATATCTGTACAGATATTATAGCACAGATGCATATCTGTTTTTGTATACATCGAAACTGGGATTTTGATCTAATTTTTGATGACCTGATGAGGCTTTTCAGCAAGATTGTGATACTTTATGATGATAATGGGGTCTTTTTATTTAATGTCAAAGTAGCGAAAAGTGATGTGGAAAAAATGGAATCACTGACATATACATCTTTAAATCGTTTTGTATTTTGCTGAATTCTGAATGTAACTTTTAATTTTAGGGTATTTTATTGTATTTTATTTAAGTCGTATAGATTGCGACGTTTATTTTGATACAATTTATATGTTTTATATTTAAATTGGTTATGATTAATTACCTCTTATGCTATGAATTTTATGAATCACGGATAAATATTAAATTATTGAGATCAGAATCTACTGATACATTTCTTTCTGTATTTTTTGCAAATAGCTTTATATTTCACTTTTACATTGATATTATGGTAGACACATCAAAGGTCATAGTCAAAATTTGTAATAGAATAGTCATTTTTCTACGTTTTTACATTTCAACGGGAATTTCTCAGCAAAGATTTATAAAAATTGAACAGTTCCACTGTACAAATATATCTAGATTTAACATATTACATCCGCAGTTTTGTACATATCTTTTGTAAAAACAGATTCAAGTGTTTACATGTGTAGAAAAGCGTCGATTTCTCAACACGGAAAAGTAGCTTCCTGTCAAATGAACTGTAGTACCGTATGTTTGTTTTTTTCCATGAATTACTGTTGTTCTAGAAGAAACAACCATTCGAGTTTCAACCATACACTTATTGCTTAGAAGCATTCTAGAGATTCTAGAATTTCTCCATACTTTTTCTATTGGCTCCACATAATTCTATAAGTTTGTCTAATTAAGTTAAGACGGTTTGAGACGTGCCTTTCGGTTAGATTCGAACAATCCGGAACATCACAGAATTTTCTCCAAATAGAACAGCTTAGAACTTCTCACCATAAATAGCTGTGATTGGATGAGTATGTTACGGTGTGAGATTGCGTGTACTCTCCCAGCGTGGCACAAGTCAGGGCCGGATGGTGACGTGGCAACTTACGACCTGACTGGATTGTTTGGCGGACTTTTCATAGTCCTGTAACGTTCCGCGCCGTCGACATACGGGTAATAGTGGAGTTAGCCGCGCGCACGACCGTATATTATAGTGATGAGTAGATTATACTAGCAAGGCAGTATAGAATAGGCTGGCTTTTAAACATTTCGAACGGCCTTGTCTTCTTTGAAAAGTACAATCGTTCACTATGTAATGGTTCTCATATGTTACAGAACATAGCTCTTTGAAAAACCTACCAAATAAAACTGATTCCTAAACATATTATTAATATTATGTCACTGATCATAAACATCACTACTTACCTGGGGACCTCAGGCTAATTGTTGCTTAACGTAGAGAGAGCCGCGCATCGCCCGGTAAATCACTACACAATTTGCTTACAAAATTCGATTCAAACATCAAGTACTTAAACATTCTCAAAGTGATCTTAAGTCTCATTAATTATTTGTTAAATAGTTATTTATTTATAAAGGTAAAAGTCTATCTCGGCCGTACAGTCTCACTTAATTTTCACAAAATAAACTTCTCCGCGTTGGCCTATGAAGTTTTAACTTCTAGGCGACTTTTACGGTAGCAATGGGTGGTGGAGTACATCCACAAGCCCCTTTTGGAGGACAGCCGCAGTTGACCTGAGAATAATACACGTATTTAGTTAAGTAACATGCAAGAAAGATGCTAGTGGGTGGTCATTAACAGTTCACTACAAAAAGAAGCTAGACTTTTCCAGGATAGAATGTTCAAATGTTCTTCACATTTATTGCAGTTGTTTGTGCAGGACTGTAGAAATTTTAAAAGATTTTTAACTTACCGAATACACTTTGTGTCCAGATTTTATATCTTTAAATGTATACTCGTCTAATTCATCCAGCGTAGGCACCAGACACTTTTTTGTCTTGAATTGGTCAGCGTATGAGGTGTGACCGTAGAAGTTCCTACCAAATGTGACCGAAGGATCTGGAAATATTGTCAGTCGTAAAATTAACTGTCGCAGAGTTTGGATAATAGACCGAGTACCTAAGTTGTGGGATTATGAATCATGAAGTAATTTGTCCGTGGGAAAAAGATGGAATTGTTGCAGAAAAAAGAGAACCATTTTGATTTTTTACCTATCTTTTTAGACGATCTAGTTTTGCCAGATTCAGCTTTGAAATGTTGCCCGTATGATGTCTCGTCCCTAAGGAATGACGTTTTCAAATATCAACTGCTGGTTTTGGACAGTTGGAATGAGTTAAGATTGAACCCAGGAACCCTTCACTTTTTGACACTCAAGTTTTGGGTTAAACTATCATTTAAGTAAAAAAATGAATTTACAATAGATTCACAGTGCAGTACGGGATATACTGCGGCACGAATAATCAAAATATTTATACTTCTTAGCTTTGACTTTAGTAGGAGCAGATTTGAACTTGGCGACTTTGTCGACGTCAACGGTCAGAGAGGCTCTTGAGGGAGGCAAACTTTCAACCTGAAATAAGCGAACTAGTAGCCTTTAAAAGTTTGAACTCGCTATTGGAAAAGTGAGTATTCCACAAAGCGACGAAATACCGTTCCAGCTTTTTTCAATTTATCGATATTCATCACGTCTTTCTTTATTCTATATTCAACTATTAATAAACATTTAACGATAGCCTTTGAATTTTTATAAACTATTGAAAAAGAGATTGACTTAACGAGAGCCAAACATCGTAAGATTGTCGGTAATGATTGGATTTATTCTATGGAGAAAATACAAAAAATTATCGATCATGACAGAGAAGCAACGAAAGTTGCTCGATCCCAACAATCAAGTTTTTAGTTTTTTCATCATATTGCACAGCAAAATCCCTGTAACAATTCGCGATCTGTGAGCCACTGATGTCTTCGGCACCCTTCACTATGTCCCAAACCCCGATCCCAACACCAAAAGCCGCGAAAACTCCCGAGAAAACTTTGGCGATAGTTGTCCCAGCAACCACCACTGCTCTACCAAATATTCGTAAACCCGGAGCTGCAGCTCCCTCTGCAATCTTCACCGCGACTGCATCAGCACTGACAAAGTTTGAGACGTTTCTCGCAAACTTTGCAAGTTTGGCGGAATGGGCAAATTTAATAGTTGAGTTGACGGTATCTGCCAGCCTCGCTCCTTTGACTGCAATGCCACTGGCACCGGAAATTCCTCTAAAAGCCATCCCAAGTTTAGAAGGACCCGTATTTTGAAATTCAGAGAGTTGGGTCAAATTATCGTAAATCCCTTCAAGTAAACGACTTATGATTGCCTCTTGGTCTTCGAATTTCTCCAGGGCTTCTTCAACTTTTATTCTATCTAACTTTATGCTAGCATCTTTAACAATTTCGGCTGTGACAGTTGTCCCCGTTCCCAGAATCCCAGCTGCCACCCCTCCAACGGTCAAGCCAAGGGACGCCCCAACAGTGTAAGGTGCTAGGAGGATCCCCAACAAAGCAACACTTCCCGATAAAACAGTTGCAGTTCCCCCAAAAGTTCGGGCGATCCCAGATCCCCAGACAAACTCCTCTATGTGGTCAGCGTGGTCTCGACATATTTCAGCAAAGTTCTTGCGGTTGGACAGATATTCAGCCAGGGTAAATCCGTGAAGATTGAAGAATAAATCTTCATTGGTTACCAACTCGACTTGATTTAGGAGTATTTCCACGAGCTTTTTATCGTCTAAATCATCCATGAGGAAACAAAAAGTACAATTCCAGGTAACATAGAAAGTGGATAAAAGGCGTATTGTTTTACTGAGAGAATGTCGTGAATATCTGACATCAGTACAAAGTAACAATCGAATTAGAGACTGTTGCATGGCTGTTACATATTCCTACTTCATACTCGCTTACACTTTTCGATAAGAATGAGCTGAACCTTACAATTGATGCTTAACAAGTTATAGGAAACTGATAATAAGTATGCTGCACATTTTAACAGGATGCTTAAAGACAATAAGGGGTCGTTCACATATGACATCAGCAAATTTTCGGACAACCCCCCCCCCCCTTCATGTAAAAAACCTTTGATTTTTGGTTTATTTTGCAATTTGTAGTAATTCTTGAAATTTTTTTTAAGTCAGCGAAAACACAGTGTTTCACCAGATTTCTGAATTAGAATTTTTACTTGAAAATCTTTTTTCTGATGGAAATTTTCAAAAAGAAATCAAAATTTTCAAAAAAATCCTATAAATCCTTAGAAATTTTTGATGACATCATCATTGGCCAAACCCCCTCCCCCTCGTCATCAATCGTCATCATTTGGAAACCCCCTCCCCCTCTAGATGATGAAGTCATATGTAAACGACCCCTTATTCATAAGCACTGTGACAAATAAAGATGTCATTGTCATAACCAGATTTAAAGCATCGAATCTGTTGATTTTTTGCATGCAATTGCATCTAATAATGTGTCGCATTCAAAATAGATCAACAGTTATACCAAATTTCAGGATTATGAGATTCAAGCACGTTAATTGTAAAAGTTCTAGCCGATTTAGGCTAAATGACGATTGCTGGTCTCCATATTCGGGAAACTGAAAACTAACTCTTAGTTTTCAACCAACGACCCTACGGCCCACTATTCACTGTACAGCTTCTTATCAGCTGAATAAAGTTTCTAATCGATTCAGTGTCCTCGTCATATTCGGCAGCAAACTGCCGAAACTTTGCAGCGATTTCAGATCCAACAATATCTTTAACCCCTTTATAAATGTCATATGCTCCAAATACAATCCCGACCCCCGCAAAAATTCCAGAGAGGATTTTGACAGTTGTGCTTCCAGCAGCAACTCCAACCCTCCCTGCAGTTTCTGCAGATATCACTGCTGCGTCATCAGCTATTGAAGCAACTCTTGACGTGTAGGAGACGGTCTTGACAATAGTTTTTCCTAAATCGACTCCTTTGAAAACAAGTCCTAAACCTCCCTTAGCAGCTCCTAGAACTTGTAGCCAAGTTTCATCTTCCAGGATCGATCTCATCCTTTTCATGCTGTCTTTAATCTCCACGATCAATTCACCAACTACTTTGTCTTGTTCATCGATCTCTTTTAGGGCGTCTATGATCTTTTTCTGATCTAATTTGATGTTTACATCTTTTGCGATAGTAGCGCCGATGGTGGTACCAGATCCAAGAATACCTCCAGTAATACCCGTAATGGTTAGACCCAATGAAGCTCCGACCGTGAAAGGTGACAGAATAACTCCCAGTATGGCCAGTCCTCCGGATACCACAGTTACAGAACCCCCAACTGTTTTTGCTATCCCAGTATCCTTGGAAAACTTTTCCATGTGTGCAGCATGTTGCCGGCAGATGTCGGAGAATTCTTTCCTCTTTTGCAAATATTTTTGCAGTGTAAACCCATGCTGTTTTGAGAAGTATGCATCGTCACTCAAGGGTTCCAGTAGCGCATTAAAGCGTTGAATGTTTTGCAGTTCTTCAAATTCCTTTTCATTTATTTGGAATCCCATAGTTCTCTAAATAATTTGATTTATGAATAACGGTATTTTTCAAAAAATGGTCATAAATTCCAATTTCTTCACCTCATTGTTCGATTTTTTAACAAAAACAAGTGTAAATCATTTTAGAAATTGTGACTTATTGTCCAGAAATACCCTTGAAAGACCTAAAGGTAATTGAGATTGATTATCTAAAATTACTTCTGTAATCTAACAAATAGCAAGAAACTAAGAAAATATTTACTAAACACTGATTATAAACCTTGATTTAAGCTAAGATCAAAATCATCGGGAGTTTTAAAGCGCCTAGAGCCTACTGAAATGCGATACACACAACATGGAACATAAATCTAGCCTGCAAGTAATTTGATACATTCGTGAAGTGACACAGGAGGTTATATTATATCAGAAAACTTTTACTGAAAAAATAATAAGATAACTCAAATGATTTATTTAAAATGCGGCAAAAAGAAGAGATGGAAAAAATTAGATGATTTTAGGTGCTTGGATTTTGGGTGGGGTGGGTAGGTAGGTAGGAAAATTTTAAGGTGTCCGGTGTAACAAAGGGTTTCATCTGTAACACTGTGCAAGAACGTCTTGTAAAGTGTTACACATAATATAAAACCCGAGATGTTCGTAACCACGTGATCGAGCTTATAATTTCTGAGTGAAGCGAGTGATACACATATATACTTAAAGGACGGAAGTAAGGTTAAAAGTATAACAAAATATGGCAGTGATTAAGATTATGAGGTCACAAACACGGATCACAGAAATGACTGTCCGAAAATTTTTTTACCGATTAATTTCCATTATATTAAACCCCTAAACATAATATGTAGTCTTAAATTTGGTGCTAAAGCTCTGTTCTTCTTTGTCAAGTAAATTTAGTCGTTATTTATTCACTATGCCAAACTTAAAATTATCGTAAAGCCTACGGTCACGAAGTTATACGAGCGTTATACTTGAGCAAATAGGAAACATTAAGTTTATTATTATAGTTAATGTCTGGTCATTTTTCGAAGAGCTAATTAGAGCGACTTGAAAATTCAGAATATTGCACCGCTTTGTCTGGCTTTTTATCAAATAAAATGTGGAAATACCAACTTTAGTTAGTATTTCATAACAAGCTTTAAGATAGTCAAGGCGTCAGGTCAGCCACCCTATAAACTGAGGACCTCAAAGCAAGCCGTTTTGAGTAGGTTCCGCACCATGCTTAAGAACGTTACAGTTTTAAGTTGCTTCAATTAAGGTTGATCACTTAATCCTCGAAAAAATGTGATTTTAGGCTATTTTTAGTAAGACTTAAGGTAACAATGGCTAGAAGGGTGCGTCTGACTACGATTAACACATGTTCATTGAAAGCTTCTGGAACAACAAACTCGTATCTATTTATGTCTACCAACCCCCTAGATGTGTCTGACTACTTGGTGAAGTCTTTCAAGAATACAGAAAACCGATTTAGCCAACTTAGGAGGGAATATGGCGTTCAAGACTATATCCTTATCCAGATGAACAATGCTACACCGCATTATACGCAGAGAACACAGTCCCATATGGAGTCGACAGAAGTTGTTCCTGAATGTCCATACTGTCTAGATCTCCGAATTTGTAATAAATTCTTCTTCCTCAAGTTCAGGAACACTGCAGACCAAAGGAGGAGAAGAGATGATGATTTTCACAAAGCGTTACTTCAGATCACAAACAGAAAGTAAGCAATGAAAGATATCAAGATACCACAGCACAAAGCTGAGATACAAATCCAATGTGACGTTATGATATCTGATGACAATAAATAACATCTGATGTAAATATTGCAATAATGTACATTATAGCTGCTTCTGTATTTACGTTTTTTGTACTAGCATCTTCTGATTTATCTGCACCATCCCCCTTATACGAGAGTCAGCTGGTTCCGATGGTATGGTGCTTGTTACCCTAGACATCGAGACCTCTATTTGATAAATCCAATTTCACTATGATAAATTGATATAAGTTAGTAGCACAAAAATAGTAATATAATGATAATGTATGGTGGTGAATAATTTCCTTGTCTTTAAGTTGAGAAAAATAAATATTACATCAGCTGTGCAATTAAAATTGATAAACATAGTTATCGTTAAAAACGATAACAAGTTCTCAACAGCAGGAACTTTTAAGATTTTGTTTCTATGCAAAGCATGAATCGTTAAATGACTTATTGACGTTTATTTATGTACAGCCCAGTGTATAATAGAAGCACGACGAACAAAGCTTTTAAAGTGTTGACCAGAAAGAAACTCAAGAAAAGACAGAGAATGTTCTACAAGAATTGTGCAAGTACACACCATCAGTTCGTCTGCTGCATTGACGACCCCGACAGAGCCCCTTGAAACACTGATACCTTCTAGACCGTCACCATCTACATCTTGCACCTGAATTCATAGGAAAGTAGAGAGCGGGAAAGTAGAGAGCGGGAAAGTAGAGAGCGGGAAAGTAGAGAGCGGGAAAGTAGAGAGCGGGAAAGTAGAGAGCGGGAAAGTAGAGAGCGGGAAAGTTGACTGCGGGAAAGCTGACTGCGGGAAAGTGAAGAGCGGGAAGGGAGATAATAAGACAGCAGGAAACCAGAAAGTACTGTACAGTGTACTCTGTACACAGAAAGGGATACAAGACTCAAGAGAGCAAGATGGAATAAGACAGCCGAGAAATATGATAGCTAGGACAGTGTAACTAGAGAACAAAAACGTCGCGAACCGGAGAATACTACACCTAACAGCATTATTACAACAAGTAAGGTTTCTAAGTATTTGTCTAACACCCGACTGAGTCTGACCTGTTGAACAGACCGCGGGAAAAGATTGGCACTTACTGCAAGTCCGGAGCGGCCCATGTCGTAGTTAATCCCAAAAACGTTGTTGTCTTTTGTCTTGTGAATCTGCGGTCGTCCGTAGCTGTATTTTGTGAAATCAGATTTGTGCAGGGTAGCCAGATCGATATCTCCTGTACTTGCAGGAATTTCTGGAGAGGAGCGGAAGTTAAATTAGGGGCACCCCAAAGTTGGTGTCAGTCACGATAAATTAACGATCATAATATCAAAATTAAAGATATTCAGGAGGGAGTTTTATAAGCGGGAAAAGGGGTTTTAAGATTAGCGCACTTTAAATTAACCTAATGATCTTATTACAAAAAAGGTACATTTTGTAACAGTTAAATTGCGATCTGATCATAAAGATAGTTAAACTAAGAGACGACTGCAGATACCATCAAATCTTACCATCTGCATAGGAAAACTTTTCAACTTTGGTCATTTTTTTCTTGTCGTACTGCTGCTTGTAACTCGTATCCGAGGACATCTTTACATTCATCATAGCGTTTGAGATATCTGTAGACAAAATCGGTCTTAACAGTAGTACTAGTTCTCAGCTGCGATGCACGAGCATTAAGCGCTTGACTTCAATTCTTAATGACGCAAAAACTGTTTGCCTTTTCAAATCGAATAGATAACTTACCGAACGCCTTCGTACTGGATATGGCAGCCTTGCCAGCAGCATTCACAGAAGCCACGTGTTCAGCTGTGACAACAGGGGCAGGAAAGTGTCCTAAAGTTACTGTGTCCATCGACATCTTTTCATTTGGGATCTGAGTGGGGATTATAGGGTTGGTAATGAGATTAATACCAGTGATATTTAGCTAGTAAGTATAACGATAAGTGTTACTAATGCGATGTGATTTACTATTAAGTATAACGATAAGTGTTACAAATGCGATGTGCTATTTAATTACCTGAGCAGTCCTGCAGTCGGAGCGAAAACTTGTTTTTCATCGATGAAAAAAATGACAAATTGATAAATAGGAAAGGGACTTAAGAATCAAAAATTAAATTTATAGATAACCTCAATTTGGTCCTTAGGTCGATGTCTGGAAACTTCCACCCTGTCATGCCCCTTAAAGTCGGATCTGACAATTGTACTCAAGTCTTGTTTACCACTGAACAACTCCAGTTCATCCTTGAAGGAAGCTGCCGCCAGTTTTCCGCCTGATTTGCCCTGAAAAGTCAAATTTTATAAAAGTATCCGGTTACCAGACACACATTAAAGTATGCGAAACAAAATTCGACATCAAAACAAATTTTGACGGTTGATCCATATATTTCTTAGAACGGGAAAATTTACGCGTCAATCGCGAAAATTTTATTCAATCATATCGACGGTCAACCGGGTATTGTAATTTCTTACCTCAAACTGAGTTTTATAACTAGTCACATGATCAAAATCTACACCGAATTCGACCTCCGTCCCTCTCCGCTTACTTTTCCTCACTTTTGGCTGAGTCCTCTTGAAGTCATCGCCGTAAACTGTTGTTTTAGCCCGATCATCAGAACCA
Organism: Mnemiopsis leidyi; assembly: GCA_000226015.1. Classification (NCBI taxonomy): domain Eukaryota; kingdom Metazoa; phylum Ctenophora; class Tentaculata; order Lobata; family Bolinopsidae; genus Mnemiopsis; species Mnemiopsis leidyi. The sequence continues at coordinate 109,319 of JH154256.1, read as the reverse complement.
AATTCTATCCCATTTTCTTTAGCTCTAATGGGAGAAATGATTGGACTTGTGAACTTTTAAAATTAATTTCAAATTTGTCTGGCACATGATGAACTATGTCAAAATGCGGTTCACGATTGAACATAGCTCCTTTATATACAGTATTTACTTTAAGCACAAATACTGGACGAAAAATAAATTTCTTTTTCCGTCGAGCAGGCCCGGAATTTTAGCCAAGATATTGTTCCTGGACTTACTTGATCTGTTTTGCAGGTTCAGCCTTAAAGCCGGGGTAGTGTTCCCGGACTGTTGTCGTCTTGCTCTGTCGGTCTTTTCCGGACACACCGAACACATTGTTGTCCGATATCTTGTTGAGTTCAGGTCTCCCGTACTTGAAGTTCACATAGTCCGATTTATTTATTGTCGACAAGTCCAACTCTCCACTCGGACCTTTCAGCTCTGAAATGTAGTTCTTGAAGAAAAATATATAGCAGAGACCAAAAACAACTGAACATCAAACACAGTCATAATATCAAAATGACGTAAACTAATGATATCGAGTAATTCCGAATTAAAAGTGAAAGCAAATTAAACCCCTGTAATCACCTCGTCCTCAATCCCAGCGGATAAAAGAGCTAGAGAGCGGGTAGTCAACAAAACTTACCATCTTCGAAGGAAAACTGTTTGACTTTGGTAATCTGTTTCTGATCAAACTGTTGTTTATAGCTCGTGTCTGATGACATCTTCACGTTCGGAGCACCTAAACAGAAATCAAAGTATTCAATTGATCATGATCTGGCGACTGACAGTCATAAATATAATCTTGTTAAAACCTCATTATTTCCCAACACTCCAATGCAACATTAAAAGAAGTATATCTTTAATAACAAGGGGGCTTACCGACCGCTCTTTTACCGGATATGGCAGCCTTGCCAGCAGCGTTCACAAAAGCCACGTGTTCAGCTGTGACAACAGGGGCAGGAAAATGTCCTAAAGTTACTGTGTCCATCGACATCTTTTCATTTGGGATCTGAGTGGGTGTCTGTTAGATATATCTTGTTGAAACTCATTTTTAAGGGAGAAATACCGTCTCAGGGGGGTTTCGGCCGCTTAACCTAAGTCAAATTGTTGGGTCAAATTTTTTCATTTGATCACTTCCATTTAAACACAACAGAATTTGAGGGAATAATATTAAAATTTGTCCGCGGCCAATGAAATTTTAGGGTTGCCGGTTGCATGGCCATGGTCAAAATGGCTGAACAAAAGTTTGAGGTTTCATAGTTGTGATTAGATATTTTCAACCATAGGCCATTGAGAAATCGCAGATTTGCAGGGTGTCGATTAAGGGTCAGTATTCTTTTGTGCCAGTGTTTTTATCGTTAACCTTGATCTCTACCCTCTGGACATGTTTACAAACACCGTAACATCTAATCATCTTGGATACCGGGCCAACTGTTTGTAGTCTTTACTACTTCGGAGCTAAGAAAGTTACTGAACTTCCCGAACTGGCATATTTGTTCAACATGCTGTATAAAAATCAATAGTCCAATAGATCAAACATTGCCCATGAAATGATAAAATTAAAATAACCTCAATTTGGTCCTTAGGTCGATGTCTGGAAACTTCCACCCTGTCATGCCCCTTAAAGTCGGATCTGACTATCGTACTCAAGTCTTGTTCACCACTGAACAACACCAGTTCATCCTTGAAGGAAGCTGCCGCCAGTTTTCCTCCTGATTTGCCCTGAAAAATAAGCAACAAAATTTACTTGAAAATACATTTTACAATGTCGCACGAAGCTTTGAATTTACTAATTTGACAAGTTACACTTGAGCTATCTACCTTTATAAATTTACAGTAAAACCTCTATTTACCGTGCCTATATTTACCGGGACTTTCCCGACATTTCCCTTTACTGTGGCCCTCGATTTACCAGGCATTCTCCCTTTCTCAGAGAGGCCCGTTAAACTTAAATGGAGGTTTTACAGTATTTGGATCACGATATTTCTAAAGAAAGTTTCTTACGTCATACTGAGTTTTATAACTTGTTACGTAATCAGAATCTGCACCAAACTCGATCTTGGCTCCTCTTCTGCAAATTTTGTGTCAAAATAGTGCAGACAAGCTGACTTCATCATGGTTTGAGCAACAAGCCTACAAAAACGAAATTCGCGATTGAAGACAGCGCAAAAATCGGACAAAATGTCTTACTTGATGGGTTTTGCAGGTTCAGACTTATAACCAGGGTAGTGTTCCCGGACTGTTGTCGTCTTGCTCTGTCGGTCTTTTCCGGACACACCGAACACATTGTTGTCCGATATCTTGTTGAGTTCAGGTCTCCCGTACTTGAAGTTCACATAGTCCGATTTATTTATTGTCGACAAGTCCAACTCTCCACTCGGACCTTTCAGCTCTGAGGTTGGGTGAGTTTTGTTAGCTGCAGTAAATCTAACTGAGCAATGACGATTGGATATTGAGTTAGGATCAGTTGGTCTGCTTTTCCAGCTAAAACTTCTGTATAGTTGAGTAACCCTTTGAGGTAATTGCGTGACCCTTATCACAGAACTGGTTTCAGACATGCAGGCAGTCGTGATCTAGGACCTTGCCAGACTAGATGCATTCAACTATTGACGTATCAACTATCAAGTTGCAGTGTTCGAAAACATGCTCTGATCTGTGCATGCCTTTACTTCAAAACACTTGACCCAAAAGCGCACTGTCCTCCATCGTCTATACAGAAGTAACTACATCAACATGCGATAAAGTAAACGGACTAATTAACGATAACTAACTGGAACCCCGTCCTACGGACGATATTCATTATACAGATCTTACTTCTATCCATGAAATTTTTCTCTCAGGGCACGTAGGTATTCTTGATTCCTAATAGTAATACCGCCACTTTTTACTGCAACTCCTCCAAATCTCACTGTCTCTATGTCATCGGTGCAATCCTGTATCTCTCATATTGTCTAAAACCTATTTCCTCTCATAGTCCTACTTCCACTCTTCTTAAGCTTGGTCCAGATCGTTGTTACCCGTGAGTTTCCACGATTTCACATCAAATACTTTTTTTAGTGCTCAAATTTTCCCAGAAACGACTACATTCAATTTCATCTACAGGGCATAAGATCTGCCAGACATACAAAAAGTGGTGTCAAGTGATACATATATATATGCTAGTAAGATATTCCTCATTGTATCGTCTGTCGCTATATTTGTACTCACTACTCTTCTCTATTTTCGCAATTGAGTTTCCGTATCACTATCAGTAATCAAAGTCAGCCTACAAACGAATGAAACAAAATCTCGGACTATATTAATATACTATTTTCTCGACTTCAAAACAATCGACCTAAGTGCACCGTCCTTGTAGAAGCGACTACATGTGATGCAGTTCTATGAATACTATGATCGACAATAAGTCTCAAAATTTCAGAAATACAGTCAATTCTTAACACCTGCATGAAACAGAAAAACAGAGCTAAACTGCAGTGTGAAAATGAAATCGTCTATCGTTGGTTACGCAAAATCATGAATATTTGTCAATTCACATATAACGTCTTTACCTAGAGAGGAGGCCAGAGGGGGGTTCCAAAATTAAGTCGTTTGAAAAATTAAAAATTGTTTTCGAAACGATTTTTTTGTTTTTGCAATTTTATTTTCATTTTTGCAATTTCATTTTCAAACTTCATGATATAGATTTGCATAGCACTGCTATTAGCAGAGACGATATGCCTAGACTAAGCCGAGGCGTTTGACCGCGTAGATGATGAGCTACTCATTTCCAAGCTAGAGCGTCATGGCTTTACTTCCACTCCTTTCTTATTAGCTAGATAAAATCTTTTCTCAGCAACCGAAATCAATTTTTTGTTCTTTATGGAGACCCAGACCATCATTGCCGGCATCCTCAGTGGAGTCCCCTAGGGTACAGTCTTGGGACAGTTGCGGTTTATTTCGTTCATCAACGATCAGGAGTTGAGTGTGACTTCATCCAATGTCGGTTTCTTTGCTGACGACACCAGAATTTCGAATCAGATCGGCTCATTCGACGACTGCAAGCTTCTGCAAGAAGACCTAGATAATATGGTCAACTAGTCTATAGGAGCAACAATATGCAGCTTCATGAGCAGAAATCTGAATTGGTGGTCAGCAAGCACAAGCCGGGTGACTTGCTTCAGGAACTACCTTTCTCTCCCGTGACTATAATAAGCTATACTGCATCAGATGGGAAGCTCTATACCCCTCAGAGGGTATCAGAGATTTGGGTGTCATCATATCTCATGATCTTAGCTGGTCCCGCCATATCTGTGAAACGTTAACCAAAGCTGGAGTGTAGCATCATGGGTGTTGAGTGTTTTTAATACCCGTAACAAGGATGTCATTCTTACCCTATACAAATCACTTGTACGGAGCATCCTTGAATTCAATTCGCCAGTGTGGAATCCTATTAAGTATTACAATTGGTGAAATTCAAGCTATTGAGGGTGTTCAAAGGCTAAAGAATGATGATTACTGGAAAAGACTCAAAGCGATGTCTCTTGACCCTTATGTCTCTGCAGCGTAGACGTGAGCGCTACATCATCCTGCAAGTATGGAAGATTCTGAGAGGCGTCTCTCCAAACGATATCGGCATGCATTTTCGCAAGACCTCCAGGAGGAGAACTATGGTAGTCACTCCTCCACTTGTGAAAGGATGCTCTAAAAGAAACCAATCTTTGTACGATGGATATCGTTCGCTCCGTTGGGAGTACGCCTCTGGAACGAGGTGCCTGCAGAAGTTAAGTCGCTCGAAACATTCCAAGCACTCAAAGAAAAACTGTCCCAATTCCTTGCTACATTTCCAGATAACCCACCTGTAAGGGGATACTCCTGCGCAAACTTCAACTCTCTGTTACTCTCTGTTAGACTGGGCAGGAGCCAGGCGGTTATTACATATGATGACCTTTAACCTACGTGATAAAGTCGGCGAAATAACGAAGTAAGTAATAGAATTTAAAAACAGATAATTTTATGAATGAAATCATTTATAAATTTCGAGTATGAGGTGTTATGGAGGCCATACAAGCCGAACAGAGTCTTGAGGCTATAAGGCGAGCTCGAATAATTATAATTATAAATTCGCTAGGCATCTGAGCTCATAAACTAATGTTTATGTACGTTAAGTTGCCTAGGCCAGATGTGTCACTGACCAACGAGCAGCTCAATACAGCGATAGCATCCACCTATTTTATGACTCTATACTTAGATATGTAACTGACAAATTCTACAACCAAAGATTTTATTAGGCGAACTTATCTCATTTTTCCTTAAATAGAGTAGTTTTGTCCTAGTATAGTTCCTTTTTAAATTGTTTATATAGTTATTGCTGTAATCAGTATTGTTCGAAAGTTCTAAATTAAAATTAAAATTACCGTCTGCAAAGAAGGGGGAAACAGCCCGACGTCGGGAAGGTCTATTAGCGGGCATGTCAAAGGGCGGGGCTCCCAAAAAACAATCAGCAGCAATAAGCAGCCACTATGACAGAAACGAAACACAAAAAAAGCGAACTGTTAACCACAAGCACATCAAAACACCAACATCGTGCAGGCCACGATTAATCAGAAACTGCAATTTAAGAGTTTTATTCATGCAGACATAGCGTAGTGACTAGTGAGGGTAGATAAGATTTTAAACAGCAACAACAAAACTGCAGTTTTGTACATGATGAGCCCCTGCATTGGCAAGTCATTCCGGCAGTCCGTTGTGTAGTATTGAACACAGCGAAACTCTGGGCTCTTTAATTTTATTTTGTGACAAAAGGGATTCGTTAACATTGGAGGTGAGGGCAGATTTATCAAACTCCATCGTTATAGTAACTAGCTGGCCGGGTTACCTTACCATGGATTTTTACACAGGAATATGTTTTGGAACTTTACGGGGCCATAAAATAGTCATCTGTCAGTCTATTTTTTAGTGTTTTCTCTCATTCGAAACACAAATGAGTCATTTGAGTCATTTGAAATGACACATTGGAATGACTCCTCAATACTAAATTGCAGAATTTCAAACCGTTTTTGTCTATCGCGAGTTGAAGTTGGCGCAGCAGTGTCAACTGTCAGTAAAATGGCAACATAAACAATAAAAATAATAATAACAAAAATACATATCGTGCTGCTTTATAAGTAGTAAGGTTTTAAACTTTTAGAGATTGTGATCTACAGAATTTTGTAGTAAAACAATCAAATGTTTGCGGTAAAGAAAAGATTCTGGTAGACTGCAGTCAGGAAAGGCAGCTACTGTAGCTGTAGCTCTAAAACTATTTTACTAACAATTACATACCATCGTTATGTACAGCTGGGAGAGATTTTTCGAACTTTAGATTCTTCCCCGGATAGTGGTCAGCATAGCTGGTGGTTGTGCTCAGTTTTACTTTAGACATTTCAGTCTGACCTGCATCAGTATAATCAGTATAAGTATCAGTTTCGGTTTTAATCAGACCCTATCGCGTTAAACTTAAAACCAGACAATAAAATACAATAATACAATTAATATACAATACAATACAATACGATACAATACAATACACTACAATACAATACAATACAATACAATACAATACAATACAATACAATACAATACAATACAATACAATACAATACATTACAATACAATACAATACAATATATATAAAACCTAAATTTGTACAGCAGCGCGCACCCTCGGAGAAGCCCAACTCACCTAAACTGGCGCTAGTTTTCTTAACATCCTCAGCCGCGACACTTAAACTCAAGTCGTAAGCTGGGAACTGAACATTGGTGGAGGTCAAACTCTCCATTTTTGCGGAGCTAAGCTCGATCTGGTCGGTTGGTTTTGGGCGGGAGATGTCTGCATTGAGGTGGCCCTGAGAGAACTTGGTTATAAAGGGTGACTTTCTAAATTGGAAGGAGTCAAAAATTTTTTCTATCACGTGAATGCGTCTCTCAATATTTACTGGTTGCATCTGTATTCTGTCTTTTCAACAGTTAATATTTTTTTCATATGATATAAGTATATTCCAAGTCCCCCAATAGAATTTTGACGTTTATATAAATTAAATCTATATGACCTATACGCCCACCACAAAAACTGAATGCAAAGTTTGGAGAAACATGTAGAATTGGAACAATATTGTTTGCAAGAAATTAGTTAATCCATTAATTAATTGTTTACTATGAGTTGTTTTGTAGTAAGGTGATGGGAACATCCAAATGGTGCTCAACAATAGTATCTACGAGTTAAATTCTTTTCCGGTGGTACCCCTACCTTGTAATCTTTTCTAACTACAGTATTCAAGTCTGTATCTCCTTCAAAGAGGTTAAGAGAGTCCGGAAACACGTAAGATGCTTTCGAAGCCACGTAAATGTCTCCCTGCGGACAAACTAATGATTATATCTTATAAATCTGCTGGAGAGCCTATACCAGCAAAACTGTACAGGAACGAGACGTTGGAACTTGGTAAGATAAGAACTGTTTTGAGTAATACCTGCAGTCCTAGCTGTTCTTACTCCTCTCCTCATATGGTAACGGTCGATAAACACGACAAAATTGAGTCGAGGAGTGCCCTCAACCCAGAAATACATAACTGTGTCAAATTAATTAAGTTGTGACCACCGGGCAGTGGACAGGTCTCTATTTCATCGCCAAAAAAGACTCAAAAGCTGTGTCGACGGTGAATAAGTGATCACTACTGACTGAAGAGTGAAGGAGATAAACCCCTCATTTAGCGCCATTTCTGTTTTATGGTGAAATTTTCGAACTTGGATGTGTCTTTATCCGTACGTTAGAAATGAGTAAGCATTGTACTACACAGCACAGTCATTTCTATGTGGGATACAGCATCGTGCAAAGAAATTTGATTGTGGTTAAAATTATTCTGATTATGTAAGATGAGTTTAAGTGTTGTTACATGCTTGTAATGAACTGTTGATTGTTACCCTAACAACGTAATCAACATTTGCCATTAACAGAAAAAAGTATTTAAGTATCTGAGTAGCTGATCATAGAGGCGCCTCTAAGAGGCGTGACTATGATCGCCCCGCTGAGTCCATCAAAATTGAAATGAAGTTTTTCATAGGTCAAACTACAGATTTTGCAATTGTGGTTGTTATATGAAAATGAGGTAATTTCATATAGAAGATCTCCTCTTTAATGTTCAAACCTGCTCACTGAACAGACTGCAGAACCCCCAACTAGTGCCCCCGACCCGGGCAGAGCCCCAG
>JH154256.1:2278-14720 GCA_000226015.1 Mnemiopsis leidyi | reverse complement strand
AGAGAGGAGGAAACTCCAGCTGTTTATGTGGAGCTGAACTCTACCTACCTGAGGAGAGAGGAGGAAACTCCAGCTGGTTTGCTAGAGCTGAACTCTACCAACCTGAGGAGAGAGGAGGAAACTCCAGCTGTTTATGTAGAGCTGAAAGCGGAGCTAGTCCTCTCAAAGCTACATCCTCAGGTAGAGCTATCTTCTGTTGCTGCTGAGACTGGTTAAACCCTTCTTTCACGATCCGCTCCAAGTCCCGTGTGTGTGGAAACAGGTTAAGGAGATCACCAAACTGGGCCCAGAAGGTTCCGGTGAGGTCTTGTGCTATGAGTTGGTGTCTGGCTTTGATCCAGTCCCCTGGAATTAAATTTTGTATATTGTTTGCTTGTTGGCAAGTTGACGCTTTGAGCAACAACGTTTGTCAGATATAAAAAGCAAATAAACTTATTGATTAGGCGACAATCAAACAAACCAAGTATTTTGAGAGGAAGTAGGAGAGACTGCGAGGAGATCACGTGTAACATGACAACACTTCTCTCCTCTTCAGCGCCCCCACTTATCTGCAAACTCTGGAACTGGTTGTCAGGCGAGGACAACTTTTCTCCTAGTTGCTGAATCGTCACAGTAAGAATGGTCGTCATCAGTTCTATCACTAGAGCCGGAATTAGCTTGGGCTGGACTGTGTCCACGCCTGGGGCAAGCGCGTTTTCTGCTAGCATTATTGCCATCGTCGCAATCTAAATGGAATGTACACTTGAGTGGCGTTTGTTATTCTACGAATTAAGAGTTTTATCGCTAAAAAAGATGACTTTTAAAAGTATCCTGCCAAAAAATTTTAATGTAAAACAAGACGAAACGAAAGATAGACCATTTAAAGAAGACTAACCTTTAAAACAAGTGCGGGTGGAAATGGTTGCCGGTTGTCTGTATAACAATCCGTAAAGTCGCCCCCTAGCCCCCGGACTAACTGATCTACCTAAATATTAGTTTTCGATAGTATCGATCGAATGTAATGAGAAAATGAAATGTCATAAAACATATCTAGGAAATCAGGATTTGGTGTGATTGTAATAAAATCACACGAAAGTGAGTAGAATTTGCTTAGATTAAGAAAATCTCCTGAATTCTTAGCGTAAATATTAAAAACGTACATGCACGCGCGAAACATGTGAGGAAAGCAAGTGCTATAAAATTTGCTTTAATCATAAAAACGTCTTAGCGCGATACAAATACAAATATATTCAAATGTGACCTACCCAATTGTTGGGTTTTTCTAACAAGAATTGAGAAGCTAAAGATCTAAGGTCATGTTCAACATGAAATGAGATGCAAAATCTTAAATTGGCAGTTTTGGCAATCAACCCATAATCTAAAAAACCCTAAAAAACCCTGAAAAACCGCAAAAACCTCAATGTTGTTTGCACAAACCTCGGACATGGACACAGGGCCCGACAACTTGTCAGCAAGGAGAAGGAAACAGATGAGGAAACGCCGTGTTGGTGGGTACGACTCCGGACTACACATCACGTCTTTTGAGACAGAGACTGTCTTGTTGAAGATACCCTTCAGATTGTCGCCTGCTCCCGGAAATGGTACCTGTTTGTCCGTGTTTACAGTTTGTGTATGTTTTTGTATGAGGTGAACAATGAACATGCAGTTCATTACTCCATCGCTGGAAACGTAGATGATTGAGAATAGTAACACACTATCTGTAAATTTTGTTATTAAAAAGGAACTTAAAAAGATATTACCTTGCTGGCTAGACACTTCATATAATGATAGGCGGCCTCTAATCCCTCGTAGTTGGATCCAGCAAGTGTTCCCAGTTGGTTGTGTGGGCGTCCTTCGTTTGGACAGATCAGTAGAGCCTGAAATAGAGCTGTTTAAAAACACGTCCTTCGTTTGGACAGATCAGTAGAGCCTGAAATAGAGTTGTTTAAAAACACGTCCTTCGTTTGGACAGATCAGTAGAGCCCTGAAATAGAGTTGTTTAAAAACACGTCCTTCGTTTGGACAGATCAGTAGAGCCTGAAATAGAGTTGTTTAAAAACACGTCCTTCGTTTGGACAGATCAGTAGAGCCTAAGTTAGGATATACTTTTTGGGAATGTAGGGGCATGTGCTTTTCTTTAATCTCATTTTCCTAGACATGGAAAATTTTGAATATATGACCGCTTCCTAGGAACAGAATATCGATAATACTGCCAAGCAAATAATCGTGGGCAAACTGCCCCGAAAAGTGATACAGCATCATCATCATCTTAATCATCATTGACATTTATGATTAAAAAGCCCTGAAATTTTCATCAAAAAATTATATTCAGAACCGAAGTTATGACCGTTTGTTTGATCAAATCTAGGATAACTATATTGAAAAGTCGTCACCTCTGCACTACACATTTGCGATAGGGACGTATCTAAATTTTAAGACCACCCTGTGTTATGAACATTTTCTAACAATATTCAAAGTAACAGTGACAAATAATTCATCTCTTAATTATATTATAAACACGAGAGTTGAATAAGTTTGTCCATATTATCAAAGAAACATCATGTTCCCTCCCAGTTCTAATAACATAGAAGCGTGAAGTTCTATGAAAACACTAGAGAAGTAAATAAGCTTGCACGGCCTGATGTCTTATCATGTCTTATCAATTCCTTCAGTGCAAAAATTCCGGTAAATTCGTGTTAACGACTTGGTTCAGCAGAATTAAAACCTTGGCGATAGAAATATGCCACAGGTAATTAGATACTCCTCCAGCCAGATAAAATAAGATCAGTCCAGTAAAAACGGCTACTAAACCGCTTCGTTACGTTTTTATTTCGATTACGTTAGTTTGTCTGGATGACTACCTCTAGTATATACATGTTGGCTGCTTTAATATTGACACTGTTGGTGCAGTTTGGAAGTGGGAACTCTCAATCAAACCGTAGTTTGCCTCTACTTGACAGCGGGGTCAGTGACTCAGGCTCGTGTGAGACAATGAGACTTGATGCTATCCAGATACGGAAGGAGGGGTATGCGGCTATGAACAGGGCTGATTCTATCCGAGAACAGGCGTACAGAGCTAAAGACGAAGCGTTAGACCTGAAGGAAGAAGCACTAGAGGTGAGAGAGACGGCCGCAAGTTCTAGATCCTTACTAGAGTCACGGCTAGTGGAGACCTTGGTGGATACTTTCACCTTGATAAGAAGTCAGACGACAGTGACTAACCTTTACATGAGTGAGATAAAAAGTTCACTAAATTCAGTGATGAATAAGATAAACGAAATTGAGGAAAAGTTTACGACAATGGAGGAGACTGTGAAGGATAACTTTGAGACTTTGAACGGAAAAGTTGGGGAGCTTAAGAACGAAGTGACCGCGTTAGAAAGACAAACTGCTGCTTTAGAGGAACAAGCGACCAAGACAACATCAATGTCTGAGGAAGTCTCACAGACACTGGCAGCTACACTCACTTTGAAAGATCGACAACAGACCTATCTCTCGGAGGTAAGACTTATCTCCCTTTACAAACCTACAGGACAAACCAGTACTTGGTCTGGTCCTGGTCACGAATCAGAGCTGATATCTGACGGTCAGTACATATTTGATCACCATGACTGGGCAAGTATGGCTACATACAGCCACACTGGAATCAATAATGCTAACAGCAAGATATGGCTAGAATTAGGAGGCTGGTTCAGAATACACAAAGTTAAGATCTGGAACATAAGACATTGCTGCATGGAAAGAATTGTTGGTTCAATAATTCTAGCAGATACCAAGCTGATAGGCACCATCTCACATGCTCAAAGCAGCTACGACTTTACCATGTCTGAGGAAGATCCTACATACGCGAGAAAAGTTACCCTACATCAACCACGTGAGGACTGGCTGCACATCCTGGAACTTCAAGTATGGGGGAGTGGACCTTTCTCCGAGCAAGACAAGTTCGCTTGAAGTTCAAGTATTGGGGAGTGAACATTTCTCTAACCGAATATTACAGATCAAACTTTAAATCTTTAATACTGTGGACCTTTTCATAATGCATCTTAAACTAATCAGTATTTTTATTTAATGAAGAAAATTGCAAACATTTTATCAATAAAATTTGGAAAATCGTTAATTATGATTTCAATTATAAACTATACTCGGGGTATATATAGACTTTTACACACTAGACTTTAGTACATTGCTTACATTACAAATATCCGAAACAACGGACAATTATTTTTTTTCTGATTGGGTTTCAATCCAAAGTATACTTCTATCACAAATTTGATTGCGTTTTGATATTATTGATTATTATGCTTGAACAAGCTGTTTTTCTTTAAATATTATACACAATTGAACTACACAAGAAAATTTTATCGGGCGTGAAATTTTATCGATTTACCTATTATCATTTCAGTAAATGAATATGAGCGTGTCAGTTCGAAATATTTGATGAAAAGCTTCCTAAAAAACGCATTTTCAAGTCTACAGAGAAAATCAACAAAGCTACTAAGTATGAAATCTTGTAAAAAAAGTGAAACTTAAAATCTGTAAATAAACCACAAAAATTAGAACTAAGGGCTAAAATATAAACGGTAAAATTTTGAATTTAGGCAGAGAATTGTCAGTGAAGGTAAAAGAAAATTTCAATCTGTCTAACTTTTTTATACACCGTATTACACGATGCGACGTGCTTAACTTCATTCCTGGTGTACCTACACATGTCATAAATAATGAACGTCTGAAGAAACCAAATTCTAAGTTTATAACATGCTTGCCTGGTGATAAAATCTAGCTGAAATAGACTTGTAGTTCGTGCCTTCAGTCTCTGCTTGGTACCTTGCCAAGTCGCCAAGGTAGAGCAAACACCGGTGAACGGCTGATATCCCCTCTTCCATGATGGATTCGGGGACCTGCTGATAAAAGAATACGACCAATTAATCAAGTATCCATTGAAGTAGTCAAATAATCCGGCATGTCAACAGAATTTTGGGTGGGATGCACCAGGGTGAAATTCGAAGATACCAACCGTTTCGAGGGAGGAGAAATCGTGAGCGAAGTCGACAACTCCACACAAGTTGAGATGGTACTGTTGCTGAAGTTTGAGGAGGAGGTGTTGGTAGTATCCTACAGCTGACATCAAGTGTGCTCTGTAGGGCAGCTTTACCGGTCCTGACTGGGCAGTGTTCTGTTTGTAGCATCACGTGACACACAATATACTAATATATTCAATAAATAGAGTTCTGTTTGTAGTATCACGTGACACACAATATATTCCGAATTTTTAAAAAAATAGTACCTCTACGTCAATAAGATTGCAGTATGTAATATTTGGATTTGTGTCCTGCAAGATTCTTCTGACGTGATTTGTTTAATTTAACTTACCAAATGGGCCTTGGTTGCTCTGCAACTTGTGATTACATCGTAAAAAGCTTTCTTCCAAATTAGATCTTCTCCCTTTCGTGAGAATTGGGAGGGAGGAATTATCAGTCGTTCAGCATAAGTCCTCAGTTTGTCCCGCATAGCGGCATTGTCCGGAGAAAACAACTCTGATTGATTATATTGTGTTAGACTCAACACAAATTGAAACGAACGATTTTTACGCTTAATCCAACAAACTCCTACAACTTTAGGGTTTGACAGGAATTGACAAGGTTATGTATCCGGCCCTCAAAAATAATCAACAAAAGTCAGGCGGAGATTTAACTTTAATTAATATAGAACCAAAATTGGGAGAAAGAAGCTAAAGATAAAGCAAACGAAAAAAATCGTGTGCTCCCTTCACAGTCGTCACTCGATTGAGTGTTAAGATCTTACCGAGAATTTGGGTGGACTTCAGCACATTATCACATTGATGTGACAGTTCCAGGGCAGCCCGGTATATTTTCTTGGGATTTGGGGGCTCCCTCACCTTGCTTATAACTTGCTCAACCATAACTACAAGAAAACTTGTCAATCAACGAGGGTTCGTAGGGAGGTATCGCACCTATTGCTACATATGGTTGAAGCGAGCTTTTTCTTAACAATGGTCATTGGTAAATCGCTGTGTTCACATGTTCGAAGCATCTATGTTACCTTCCCACTACGCGACATAAATTACGTTCCTCACTATTCAAATTCTTCAATAAGTTACTTTTCTCCGTCGGTAGGTCATGTAATAAGTCGATTAGTAAATCATATCAATATACATGTGAATGTATCTTAACCGAAGTCAAGAGTTCCGACAGTTTTGAATCTTTTTGTGGAAATATCATAACAGATCTTATCAAAATTATATTGAATCGTGACTTCTGCTCAGAAAATAAATTAACGCAGTCGTACAAAAAATTCGCCGAAATAAATTAAAAACTAAAATCCTAGCACACAATCAACTCAGCTCTCTTCTTTTAAAGACCTATCACCGACCTTGCCAAGTTTTAAGTTCCTGACAGCGTCGATAAGAGAATCAAGATTGTCTTTGTGTAACAAAAACATGCCCTGTAGCTCAGCCATGCTGAGAGAATGCTCTGGCACCAAACTAGAAAACAAGGAGGATGTTTCGTCGTCGACCTCCGGGAAGAAGTGTTTAAGCATCATAACGATTTGCTCTGATACGGCATTTCCGAAATACTCCTGGGAAAATAAAAGTTTGACACAATCAGACATAAAGATGAAGTTCATCACTATGATTTATCGCAATTACGAGCTATCGCAGTTACGAGCTATCGCAATTACAAGCTAGATTCAAACAATTAAATGAACAAGAGTAATTGAAATAAGAATTCTTAGGGAAGACATGGAAATGTAACACGTCATTAGCTTCACATGACAGTTAGAATTACCGCCTTCCCCTCAAGAATGCTAAGGTCAATAGCAACCATGAATAGGTAAAGATGATTCTGTAACTTCAAAATAAAGCTGATTAGTTGACCCTCCTAACTGTACCTGGACATCTACACGGCCTGGTCGAATAAGTGCAGGATCTAAGAGGTGCTTGTGGTTGGTTGTCATGAAGACCAGCTGTGCATCACTGCTCATGACCCCGTCGAGCGCATTCAACAGACCGCTGTATGACAAAAGAAGATGCGCATCTGCACGAGTGTAACCCCGTGGTATTTCCGCTTGTCGATCGATAAACGCTGCATCAACGTCCTCCAATAACAAAATACTGAGAACATTTGGCAGTGTTTGAGTTTCTACTACTTTATTCGTTCAGTTTTTTGATAATTTGAAATAACGAAAGTTATCAATATTGTCTCATTCACCCAAAGTGGAGGGATTACCTTCTATCTGGACAATTCGCAAACAAGTACTGTAGTCTGTCGTCTGTCCAGGTTTTCTCTGAGAGGTTTACTACACAAATGTTGTATCCAATCGCACCTGAACCCATCAGTGAATAAGTTAGCTGCCGTCGAGGCAGATAAACTTTCAAGTTCGATATGTAAATTTAACTTCAGGGACATAATATACGAAAAGAAACATTTATCGTATACCAATAGACAGTACCAGCTAGTGCATGGATGAAGCTGGTCTTGCCGGAGCCTGGTTCGCCGTAAAACAAATAGCCTCGTCTGTAAGGAACTCCATGATCAACATACCTGAGGATTTGTCAATAAATAGCACCTATAGATAACGGTCATGACACTGTGTGGCACATGGTTGATTTGCTACACCAGTACAGTGGATGTTTAATGAATTTTTTCCCGTCAAATGCCTTTTTGCGCCGAAGGCGCAAAAAGGCATTACTAAGGGTTAACGATCGAGGGGGTGGTTGGAGAATGTGTATACTAGGTTTATGTCGTGTGTGCGTTACGTTCGTGCGCGCGCTCCTTTATCAAACTTAATCATGTATACGAATACAATAATAGCTGTGTTACCAGACTAAACTGCCTCCGGCCGACGAATTATGCAATGTATACATGATTGCCTCAATTATGTGTTCTAATCATGCAACAATCGCAACAAGATGTACCATCAATCAGAGAGATACGATCAAAATTCTTTTAAACTGAAGTTTTATTGAGTAATTTGTCTTGAATGACAGATTACCTAGATTGAAAGATGAATGTAACACGATTTTAAACGTTCAGCCGGACAATTGTAATTAACGATTTATCCACACCATTTGTAAAAACACATGAACGTTGTACGAATAAAGGTCGCATATACAATACAATAATGGCGACGTTATGCAGACTCAAGATATTTGAAACAAACAATGAAAGAAACGCGCGCCTATTGTGTTCAAACTTTGCGCGTGCAGGGTGCAGTTTTCAAATCTTGCATTGAACGGCTGCATTAATTCGCGCGTTTAACACGTGCAGAACAATGAAATTGACCGAAATGACGTCTGGTTAGTGGTTTGCGAAATGCGAGTTGCCTGTTGCGTTGTCGCGGTGATACCCGACTCACGTTAGACGGATATAATCTCGTCAACCTGTTGCGTATTTTTATTCCTCATTCCGTGAATTGTAATAACAATAAGCGATGGCATGACACGGGAAATTCAGCGGTCGCCTGACACAATGAAAGCGGCCGCAAGTCTTGTTGGAAATATTATCGAATATCTTTTTACTTTGCAAATCGAGAACTTTTATTTTTACAACGTGAGACGCTTGGTAAATTCAATCCCTTACCCACCAATGCTGAGACGATAAGAATTCCTCTATGTCACATAGGACTCTGTCTCTAACTTGGGTTGGAAGGTAGATACTACTGACTGGACGCTGACGTAGTGGATTTCCAAACTGTCGCCACTCGTGCCCTTGAAAGTTATATTAAATTTATGTGCAACAGTTCGCGACCAAAGTATGCATTCTTACGTTAAAGTTTCGGAATAATTTAAAATGACGTTTAAAGCGACAATTTTTGCCTCGGTCGCAATGAAAGATCACAGTGTTACTGCCATGCCTAAAATCATTTTTTACCCATAGCTGCATAGACGATTGTCCTTCCCTCGATGGATTGTATAGCTTCACATTTGGCTTCTTCCATTAAATCTGGAAAAATTTTCATCACCATTAGTTAGCCAGGTAGCAGCTATTTTATCTAATCTGACTATAAAAGCCATTTACATGGAATCGACAATCTGGACCATCTATTTATTTTCATACTTGACTTATCCAAAAATAACTTAACACTTTTCTAATACTTGAAATTAAAGGTGAGTAATTTTGAAATAACAAACTGATTACCAAATTACCCAATAACTTATGTTTGTTGTATCCGACCATTGTGATAACGATACTTTCCCATAACTGTCCGGACCTAGCCAGGGTGTTTGTTTCTCGCACACGTTCACATGACATAAATGTTCGCTTGTATCGAAAGTAGTGTCTTCCTTGGAAGAAAGTTTACAAATGAAATAAATCGAGTAAAAGGCGAAATATTGTTATAAAAAGTAACCATTTTTTAATTTTCCCTGAAAAGTGACATTGATATACATTTTGCACACCTGTGCTTGGCAAAAAACCAAAGCTTGTAGTAACAGAGCCATTGTCATGTTTTATCAGATCAGTAGAAACACTGAGGTGTTGAGTGTGCTTAACATTGCGTGCCATCCAGTTCAAAAACCAAGCATAAGATGGATCTCTAGAGTTCAACTCAACTGAAACTAACAGCCTGAAATTTTATTTACTAAAAGTAATTACATAGATTAAGATAAAAGGTAGACTTATCTGAACGATTATCCTTTTGTAGCTCAGAAGAGATTTAAAAAAATTCATTTGGTTTTTCATATTTTTTTAGATTCTTACAATTTGTAAATATATTTAGATATTTTGAGTGATTATGTGTGATGATGCTGGCATCACTATACATATCATTTACTTATTTTACTTTATCAATGTAATAATGATGAACACTTTTTCGAGAAAAAAAGTAAATGTGCTTATAAAAGTATAATTAAAATAGTATTATCAAAGAAGGGTTCCAAATCACATATAATATCAAGTAATAGTGATGCTCCTCTTTCATAAATTGAATTGAATTGATTAGCATATCTGACTTTTCAATTGTCAATCACAGTCTTGTGATGAAATACTTGGTGTGCATCATAAATAATTTCATATAAGCGGCAACAATACAATATACATGGAAAACCAAAATCAGGTAAAAGATTAAACAAAAAAGTCCCTCTGTTGTGCAAATAAAAAGTGGTTACACTATAATATCTTGTTTAGTCATATTTTCAATCAATCTAAGTCGGTAAGGGGATTTCTTTTAAACACCTAAGCAAGCTTTCTATGTGTTTAAAGAACCAATTTTCGAGGTTTGAAGCTAGAATAATTGATCAAAATGGGGGTTTCAAAATAGGAGATGTATAGCAGATTGAGACTCAAGAATCTACCAAGTAGACAACCTGTTAGAGTATTAATAAAACATAAAGGCCGTTTTTAATCAAAATTGGCTGAAAATTAATGTACAAGCCTTGGTTTTTCAGTAAAATCTTTGCTTCCCATAGGTAGATGGCATTATTCATGACCTTAGGCACACTAAGTAACAAGCAACTCTGATAAGTGATGATCGTCAATTAAGGGAATATTACTTACATCTTTGTTTGGGGCAATCAATGAAAACTCAAAAACATACTTGCGTCTTAACACTGACAATCCAATAACACTGAGTTTCTTCAAAGCTGTTGTAGCTGCACCAAGGGCTCCTAAGCCAAAACCAGCAGCAAAGAATTGGTTGGACTTAAGTTGATTAAGGTATCCAGAATTTTGGCCATCATTAGGAGTGACATCAAGTCCAATATCTGGAAAGTCCATGACCTGAACAGATGAAAATGGATTGATTTCAAACATGACATTTAAATCTACAAACTTACATGTTTACATGCAGGCAGTTAGAGATGAAAATACAGCCTTAAGAAATATATGAGTCAAATACAGGAAAACCCTAATTTACCAGGCCTCTCAGGGGAAAGATTCAGACCCTGTAAATCAGGATTCAGGGGGACAGGTAACTCAAATTTGACCCAAATATGGCTCAATTTTCATCAAAATGGTTTCTGTGTTATTGAAAGGTATCTAAATTTGATTGTCATACAAATTTCTTAATAAAACTACTCCTGGAGGAATTTAGAATGGATACAACCTTCTGAATTATATCCTGTGCTGGGAATCTCAAGGCTGATTGTGTCATTGTATGCTCTATGTCATGGTTACATTCACTTCATGTGTTTATCAGTTGACAGCTTGTATGTTAAGACTGAATCACATGGTCACGTAGTGAACTAAGATCAAGCATCTTGCTGTGCTGTTACCTTCAGCAAATGCATGACCCAGATCCCATTGTGGGGTCCCAGTCAATGAGCGTACAATTTCATCTTTGCTAAATTTTTAGGTGTATTTCTCATTGTTTTTTTTTCCAAAATTCATATAGTTATGCATCATCATAAGTTACAGATTATAAGTTCAAGACAAAGAAGCTCACTCAAACGAGTATAGATGTATA
The DNA here is from genome assembly GCA_000226015.1 of Mnemiopsis leidyi. Lineage (NCBI taxonomy): Eukaryota > Metazoa > Ctenophora > Tentaculata > Lobata > Bolinopsidae > Mnemiopsis > Mnemiopsis leidyi. The sequence goes on along the minus strand of JH154256.1, from coordinate 3,320 downwards.
TATTCAATGATGATGTATGACCATTTTGGCTACAATCATCACATGGTGACGAAACCATATTGACATTGGGGCCTTCCTATATCAAATAAGTTGCAGCAACAGCCTCTAGTTTACAGTGAAGTTCTGCCCACATATCTTGACCATTGTTAGTAGAGCTATAATCCCAGTTAATATCATTAATGCTAATATTCAATAATTTTTCAGAAGAAACTTTGCCCCAGATAGGCTTGTAAACTTTCTGTTTAACAATTGTATCAGCACTTGGTGAAACAACTAGATCGACCATTATACAAACATGATCACTCCTGCCAAGGGGAGAGACAATCTTCCAAGAATTGACAAGATCATCATTTGTATACAAAACCTTGAGAGTTTCCTTCACAAGATGTCTTCTAGTTGTATCATTAGTAAAAAGCCATGTTAAACCATTTTTGTTTAAAATGTCCATAAACTACTTTTTGAGTCATTATAAACTGATTTTTACAAGTTATATTTCTTTTTACAGTCCCATTGTCCCAAGATACATTTGGTAGGTTAAAGTCTTCAATAAGGATTGTTTTATAATAATTTCTTTCATTACTATTACTCTTGATACAAGACAGTAGTACATTATTCAGCTCAACATTTAAGGAAGTAGACCTATAAATACTACAAATACTTATCAATCCCCCAGATGTGTTGATATTTACAGCTAATGAATCTGGTGCATTTAAAAAGAGCATTCTAAAGAAGCCTGACACCGCTTATTGATATAAATAATAGAACCACCTACACGACTAATTTTACTACTGGAATTCTTAATATTAAAATTTCTATCTTTTCTAAACATACAATAGCCTTCAATTGCAATTTCAGCACCCGAAATTTCACAACAAGTAAGTAAGTAAGTAAGTAATAATTATGACATAACATCATCACATATTATATCTATTTAAAATTTCAAAGCACTCAATGGAAAAAAATAGGAAAACCTAAAACTTCCCATCCACATTTAAATATAAATAAATAACTAGAAATAAAGAGAAATGCTAGCTATACTTTC
>JH154255.1:26782-61496 GCA_000226015.1 Mnemiopsis leidyi | reverse complement strand
GCTACTTTGCATAAATGTTCCGTCAGCTACTTTGCATTATTGTTCCGTCAGCTACTTTGCGTTATTGTTCCATCAGCTACTTTGCATTATTGTTCCATCAGCTACTTTGCGTTATTGTTCCATTATTCCAACTAAACATCGGTTGGTCGGTCCATATCACAGACTTTACACATCAAGGACGGCTAAAATATGTACGGTGTAAACTTGTAAAGATCTAGCCACACTGTGTCACTGTAGTTTCACGTAAAACGTTAAATACTATCACAAAAAAGTTCCAGCTAAAAGCAGAAAGATAAATTTGAATTTTGGAACAAAGTCGCACTCAAGACTTAAGTCGGCCAAATGTACAATGGTTCACCATACCTTTGATATAGTAAGATAGAAGTATGGACTAGGACAGTGACCCTGCTGAAATCTCGTAATATGGTATAATATCAATTTATAATGAATTCTGATACGGTACTCGATAGCTTCGGAAATAAAGAAAATTGTGTTGACTTTTGTTTTCTCCAGAAGACTGTTAAATAAATCATATTGCAGGTTCTTCTGGGATAACAGTATTATCAAATTTGCAAAAACCTGGCAGAATAACTTACGTTTCTATTGGAAAGTCGGGAATTTGGGTTGTAACTTCATCTGGAAACATTTTTACGTTGGTCAATAACGGTACGATCTATGATTTTTTAGGAGAACCCTTTTTGGTGTGTCTTGATAATTCATGGCGTGTATGAAATTGATGCGAAGGTGGTGGTCAATGAAAATCTACTTCACAAATCTTATTTCACTGTACCAAGCTAAAATCATTGTTAGGCAAAAAATGGAAAAAAGTTTGTGGGAATTTGGCTCAGATTTCATCTGGTTCTTCCGTGTGGGGAATTAACAAGCAGGGTAATATCTTCAAGTTCCTGGGTACCAATAGATGGAAAAGAATTCGGGGTGAACTGATCAGTGTAAGTTAAACCAAACCCATTGTTTTGAGGTGAATGCCAAATAGACCGACACCAAAGCTATGCTTTCCGTGGGCTTAAGACGTTTTACCTCATACTTGTCTTTCTATTCTCGATTTACGTCGTAAAATGTATCGTTATTCAAAATTTCCGAAAGAAATATTAACCACATAACCAGTAATAAGAACTCTTTCAAAACGGGAATTTGTTCGATATCTGTTCTCAAGTCGATACTCATTCACGGTTCAATTACGCAACCTTGAAATTCATCGGTAGTTTAACGAAATTTGCTCACAGCTGGATGTAAGTGACAATGGTAATGTGTGGGGCATCGGCAAAAATCAAGATATATTTAGATGGACCGGATTTTCTTGGCAGCTTATTGGAGGAAAAGCAGTGCAAGTCACTGTCGGACCATCCGGAGTTTGGGTAGTTAATCAGGCCAATGACATTTACTACAGAAAAAACACTTATGGTGACAAAAACACAGCAGGGTCAGGGGTAAGATCTTAATCAATTTCAAGTATATTTAGATAAAATCAGATCTCAATCGTGTTCTCATATCGCTGCTCAATTAAATCACGAAAAAATGCTATCACTCATGAACAAAATCATTAAATTACAGTGGGTTCTCGTTCCGGGAAAATTAAAGTCGATATCCTGTGGGAGCGACGTTGTAGTAGGTGTTGACTCAGACAACAACATCTTATACCGAGAAGGCATGAGCACAGATCAACCTACTGGGTCCACCTGGCGACGTAAACAAGGGACATTGACTCAAGTCGAAGTTTATCGAGATAAATTTTTTGGAATAACTGAAGGGGGAGTCATTATTCAACAACCACTCGATTAACAGCCGCTGAAAACTGTCACATATTGTGTTGATAGCGGTTTTTGTAAAGCCATGCTATCTTTTTAAGCACCCACCTTCACGATAGGTGACCGCATTGGACAGCTGCGACAAAGAAAAGTCTCAGAATTAAGAAATGCTTCTTTACTTTACGTCTTATTTGTTCGATGTATCATTTCTTTATTTGCTTTTTTGTGTGACTCTGAAGCATCATATGGATAAAGACAAAAATATATACCGAAAAATATGTTCTCAACACATTTCTTTGTTAACTTAATGTTTATCTCAAAACCACATTTTTTAACTTTGTTAGCTCATCTGCTATGGCTGATATGTTTGATTACATTCTACAGCAGTACAGTTAATAATTTAATTCAACAAAAAAATATGTGGATTTTTTCCATCATGTATAACATGTTTCACTGAGCAGTAATTATACTGCATGCTTTAATACATTCTTGAATATAAAGATATAAATATAACAGTAAGGCTTTTTATAGCTGCTGCAAATTTGCTGCAAATTCGACCCTTTTGGTGCCAGACAATTTGAGAATTTGAAATATGTTCAAAGTCATAACAAAATTTTGACACATGAGGTTTGTCCAGTAATGCTATAGCGATGAATGCATACTTTATATTTACTTAACAGGTATGATAAGTCGCTACAATTTCGATTTCCTGCAAGCTCTCAATTACGTACCTTCAACCATCCCATTTCCTTGTATCTCCACAGCAAAATCTACTTTAACTGTATACAGTTATATCGTGCTACTAAAACTAGTTATTTCCATACCAACCGTTACGTTTAGCAGGAGGCACATGGTTCGTTCGGGTATACCATTTGCCCGTTATTTACAATGTTAAAAACTGCTGAAATTATAAGCATATTATGGCAAATGCTAGTCAATAAATAAGGTTCACAGCGGTAAAATGATAAGCATGTATAACAAATACTATACAGTAACTAAGGTTTACAGCATTGAATTAAAAGGCAGATATAACAAATATTAGTCAAGCAATCCGGTTTACAGAATTAAAAAATAATTTCTCAGGTAAAGTAAATAAGGTTACTCGAAAAGTGACTGTACGACGTGTAACAATCACCTGGAGAGTTTATAAAGGAAAGTATCTCTCTGGATACACCAGTGGAAAACACAGCTACAAGAAAAAACATGACGCTCTTGCTCAATGCTACAAACGAAAAGGTTTTTTATTGTAACTTACTCCTGATTTGATGAAGTTCCGATAAATGTTACTTATATCGACACTTCCATTTGGTATATGCGGAGCTTTTAGCGTTTTGTTTGTAACCACTTACCAATGTCACTAGGCTTTGTAATTTTACTTTCATACTTGGCAGAAAATATCGAACGAGTTTGAAATCGTTTCAAAATTATCCTTATTGAAGTATTGACTATTGATTAAGTAAGCCAATACTTCAAATAAGGGTTATTTTTAATGACTTACGTTGCATTTCATCAGATTGTGGAGGTGTGACTTATGAACCTAAAACAAAGAACTACACCCTCCGAAAAGGAACTAAACTGATGAACAGTCCTAGTCATGAAATCACTTACATTAAACATGCTGCATCTACCTCTTCAAAAACAACTGGGGGTAAGCAAGCTTTGAATAAATGTCTGAGCTACTAAAATGCACTTTTATCAAGTGAAGCATCAACAGATCTTTATTAATTAAATGATAAAGGACGTTTGTATTCCATTTGGTTGAAAAATGCATTCATTCAGTTCCTATAAAAACGATTTAAATATGTATCTTTTCAATAGGAAAAGGAAGAAAAGTAACAAGGAAAGTGACTGTTCGACGTGTAACAATCACCTGGAGAGTTTATAAAGGAAAGTATCTCTCTGGATACACCAGTGGAAAACACAGCTACAAGAAAAAACATGACGCTCTTGCTCAATGCTTCAAACGAAAAGGTTTTTTATTGTAACTTACTCCTGATTTGATGAAGTTCCGATAAATGTTACTATCGACACTTCCATGTGGTATATGCGGAGCTTTTAGCGTTTTGTTTGTAAACACTTACCAATGTCATTCGGCTTTGTAATTTTACTTCCATACTTGGCAGAAAATATTGAACGAGTTTGAAATTGTTTCAAAAATATCCTTATTGAAGTATTAACTTACGCTTCCTCTCATCAGATTGTGGAGGAGTGACTTACGAACCCAAAACAAAGAACTACACCCTCCGAAAAGGAACTAAACTGATGAACAGTCCTAGTCATGAAATCACTTACATTAAACATGCTGCATCAGCCTCTTCAAAAACAACTGGGGGTAAGCAAGCTTTGAATAAAGGTCTGAGCTACAAAAATGCACTTCTATCCAGGGTTGGGAAAAACGCAAAACAAACCTTAGAAAACGCAAAAAACGCAACATTTTCGGAAATCTTAAAAAACGTTTAAAAAACGCTAAAAAACGTAACCAGTCAAAAATGAAAAAAACTTACGTGTGAATGTAGGTAGATCTAATGTGATAGTAATTTACTTTGAATCAAATTAACAAAAAAACGAGACCCAGTTAAGTGTTATAAATTAAGGCAACTGTGTTTAAACTTAAGCATGGGTTAGAGAGTACAGTTGTTAATTCGTAGTATCTGAATAATAGGATAGTCAGATATTCGTAAGACCAGCGGCACACACCACGCTTGATAAATCAAAGGTTAATATTGAACGTACGATCGGGGCATCAACCTAACCTACAGTTATACAGCTACAACAAGAAGTGGCAGACCTCGACCACGCGTCTGCGTGTAAGTTGAAATAAACCCGCTTGACTTCGATGTAAGTGCGCGGCGTTGTCTTGCAACACGTGTCGAATATTCGAGAATGTAGCTACACATATATACGCTCTGTGGTGTTCTGGAATGTTCTTCTGGAATATTCCTTGCTCACTGCTCAGTAGTCGGTGCGTTTATTTATAGCTGTGAATGGAGTTGTTTTGAGTGAGTTGGAGAATGATTGTGCTAATTGTAACGAAATAGTAATCTGATATAATTCTGATCTGTTTACTTTTAGAGATTTAGAGGAACTGGTAATTATCTTCAGAAAGAGATGTAATTTTAGTATACGCCCAACGCTTTTTTTATTTAGAACACAAATTCGTCTTAAAAATACGCAAAAAACGCTGAGTCTTAAAAAATCGCAAAAAACGTGTTTCCCAACCCTGCTTCTATCAAGTGATGCATTAACATGGATCTTTATTAGTTAAATGATAAAGGACGTTCGTATTCCATTTGGAGAAAAATGCATTCATTCAGTTCCTACAAAAACGATTTTGATATGTATCTTTTCAATAGGAAAAGGAAGAAAAGTAACGAGGAAAGTTAATGGAAAAGTAACAAGGAAAGTGACTGTTCGACGTGTAACAATCACCTGGAGAGTGTATAAAGGAAAGTATCTCTCTGGATACACCAGTGGAAAACACAGCTACAAGAAAAAACATGACGCTCTTGCTCAATGCTACAAACGAAAAGGTTTTTGATTGTAACTTACTCCTGATTTGATGAAGCTCCGATAAATGTTACTATCGACACTTTCATATGGTATATGCGGAGCTTTTAGCGTTTTGTTTGTAACCACTTACCAATGTCACTAGGCTTTGTAATTTTACTTCCATACTTGGCAGAAAATATTGAACGAGTTTAAAATCGTTTCAAAAATATCCTTATTGAAGTATTAACTTACGCTACCTCTCATCAGATTGTGGAGGAGTGACTTATGAACCTAAAACAAAGAACTACACCCTCCGAAAAGGAACTAAACTGATGAACAGTCCTAGTCATGAAATCACTTACATTAAACATGCTGCATCAACCTCTTCAAAAACAACTGGGGGTAAGCAAGCTATGAATAAAGGTCTGAGCTACTAAAATGCACTTTTATCAAGTGAAGCATCAACAGATCTTTATTAGTTAAATGATAAAGGACGTCGTATTCCATTTGGAGAAAAATGCATTCATTCAGTTCCTACAAAAACGATTTTGATATGTATCTTTTCAATAGGAAAAGGAAGAAAAGTAACAAGGAAAGTGACTGTACGACGTGTAACAATCACCTGGAGAGTTTATAAAGGAAAGTATCTCTCTGGATACACCAGTGGAAAACACAGCTACAAGAAAAAACATGACGCTCTTGCTCAATGCTACAAACGAAAAGGTTTTTAAAAAAAGTTCCTAAGGAAAATATCTCATGGCTCTTACGTGTGTGACAAGGATTCTTCCTTTCTGTCCGTTGCAAGGATCTTTTTATTCTGTAATTTGATTTTTATAAGCTTGGCAGACATTACTATACTAATCGAATTTAATTTAAGTTATTAACCCAAAATTACCAATGGTCATACGTTTCGACAGATTGTGGAGGAGTGACATATGAACCTAAAACAAAGAATTACACCCTCCGAAAAGGAACTAAACTAATGAACAGTCCTAGTCATGAAATCACTTACATTAAACATGCTGCATCAGCCTCTTCAAAAACAACTGGGGGTAAGCAAGCTTTGAATAAAGGTCTGAGCTACTAAAATTGACTTTTATCAAGTTATGCATTAACAGATCTTTTTTAGTTAAATGATTAAGGACCTTTGTATTCCATTTGGTTAAAAAATGCACTCATTCAGTTCCTATAAAAACGATTTCAACATGTATCCTATCATTAGGAAAAGGAAGAAAAGTAACAAGGAAAGTGCATGGAAAAGTAACAAGAAAAGTGACTGTTCGACGTGTAACAATCACCTGGAGAGTGTATAAAGGAAAGTATCTCTCTGGATACACCAGTGGAAAACACAGCTACAAGAAAAAACATGACGCTCTTGCTCAATGCTACAAACGAAAAGGTTTTTTATTGTAACTTACTCCTGATTTGATGAAGTTCCGATAAATGTTACTATCGACACTTCCACGTGGTAAATGCAGAGCTTTTAGCGTTTTGTTTGAAACCGCTTACCAATGTCACTAGGCTTTGTAATTTTACTTCCATACTTGGCAGAAAATATTGAACGAGTTTGAAATCGTTTCAAAATTATCCTTATTGAAGTATTGACTTAGTAAGCCAATACTTCAAATAAGGATAATTTTTAATGACTTAATACGGTACGTTTCATCAGATTGTGGAGGAGTGACATATGAACCTAAAACAAAGAACTACACCCTCCGAAAAGGAACTAAACTGATGAACAGTCCTAGTCATGAAATCACTTACATTAAACATGCTGCATCAACCTCTTCAAAAACAACTGGGGGTAAGCAAGCTTTGAATAAAGGTCTGAGCTACTAAAATGCACTTTTATCAAGTGAAGCATCAACAGAGATCTTTATTAGTTAAATGATTAAGGACGTTCGTATTCCATTTGGAGAAAAATGTATTCATTCAGTTCCTACAAAAACGATTTTGATATGTATCTTTTCAATAGGAAAAGGAAGAAAAGTAACGAGGAAAGTGACTGTTCGACGTGTAACAATCACCTGGAGAGTTTATAAAGAAAAGTATCTCGCTGGATACACCAGTGGAAAACACAGCTACAAGAAAAAACATGATGCTCTCGCTCAATGCTACAAACGAAAAGGTTTTTAAAATGCAACTTCCTCATGATTTGATGAAGTTCCGCAATATATAACCAACGACTTCCGACTGATATATACGGGGTTTAAGCATTTTGTTTTTAACCACTTACCAAGGTCTTTAGTCTTTGCAGAAAATATCAAATGAGTTTGGCATGCTTAAAAAATATCCTTATTGAAGTATTAACTTACGGTACCTCTCATCAGATTGTGGTGGAGTGACTTATGAACCTAAAACAAAGAACTACACCCTCCGAAAAGGAACTAAACTTATGAACAGTCCTACTCATGAAATCACTTACATTAAACATGCTGCATCAGCCTCTTCAAAAACAACGGGGGGTAAGCAAGCTTTGAATAAAAGTCTGAGCTACTAAAATTGACTTTTGTTAATTATGCATTAACAGATCTTTTTTAGTTAAATGATTAAGGACCTTCGTATTCCATTTGGAGAAAAATGCATCCATTCGGTTCCTATAAAAACGATTTCAATATGTATCCTTTCGATAGGAAAAGGAAGAAAAGCAACAAGGAAAGTGACTGTACGACGTGTAACAATCACCTGGAGAGTTTATAAAGGAAAGTATCTCTCCGGATACACAAGTGGAAAACACAGCTACAAGAATAAACATGACGCTCTTGCTCAATGCTACAAACGAAAAGGTTTTTAAAAAAAGTTCCTAAGGAAAATATCTCATGGCTCTTACGTGTGTGACAAGGATTCTTCCTTTCTGTCCGTTGCAAGGATCTCTTTATTCTGTAATTTGATTTTTATGAGCTTGGCAGAAAATACTATACTAATTGACTTTAATTCATTTTTAATTTACCCAAAATTACCAATGGTCATACGTTTCGACAGACTGCGGAGGAGTGACTTATGAACCTAAAACAAAGAATTACACCCTCCGAAAAGGAACTAAACTAACGAACAGTCCTAGTCATGAAATCACTTACATGAAACATGCTGTGTCCACCTCTTCAAGAACAACTGGGGGTAAGTAATTCATAAAGTCTTATTGAACAATTTTTGTGAAGTGTTTAATGTAATGTAATAACTATAACTTATATATAACTCATTCTGTCATCTTTTGCCAGTCCGCTGATTGCCTAATTATTGTTCTAATATAATGACGGATATTTATGGGTGATTATTAAATATTGATTCCTCTCGGTGTGAAATCTTATAAAGAACCGACGTTTGACATGATGAAAGAATCCAGTCATCAACATTTGTCACGGTCTACAATTTTCAAATTATGAATTTCATGCCCGTGTGAAAGCATATTTTCAAACATCTTTCTAGCCTTATGCAATTTTCCAAAACATTACATGCGATGGAAAGGTGAAACATCAAAAAAATTATTCTTCTGCTCCAATAGTGATAAAATAGTTTCGTTTATTAAGCTTCGAAAGTAACACCTGAATATCCTGTTGATTATATGTGACAGAAATCCAGAAAAAAAGCGGATGTGGATGGTCATAATGTTGTAATTACTGAGTTATAGGATACACGATTCTAATAAACTTATCGTTGACTGGAATAAAATTTTCAGGGCGGAAAGGACCAATAAAGCTTGAGGGACCCGTAAGACCTAAAGGGCCTAAAGGGCCGAGGGGACCAAGAGGACCTCCGAGAGGACCACCTCCTCACGGACACCACCATGGACCACCTCCTCACCATCATGGACCACCTCCTCACGGACACCACCATGGACCACCTCCTCACCATCATGGACCACCTCCTCACGGACACCACCATGGACCACCTCCTCACCACCATGGACCACCTCCTCACCACCATGGACCACCTCCTCACCACCACGGACCACCTCATCATGGACACCATCCTCATGACGGTGAAGGTGACGAAGAATAAGAACTTGTACGAATATTTGAACAGTTGAAGATAGCTTTCAATCAAAAATACGAAATATTCCAAACGTTTATTCATGCTTGTATAACGATTCTGAGAATCAGCAAATCAGTTATTGATTAACGACACTGCTGGGCATATTGCAATTATAATATTTTAACATTTTGTGCACTGTTGATTAAAAAATAAGTAGCATATAATACCAATTAATACACTTAACTGCTCTGGCAATTATTTGAAATTGAATTTCTGTTGTGTATTTCAATATGTTTGTTACATACATTGTTTGAGCATCCGTTTAGTATTCTGTCTCAAACATACCAAGTCTCGAGTGGAAACATTCTCTATCCCTCTAGAATAGTTAAGGACCTGGGTGTCATGATCGCAGCAGACCTTTCCTGGACCTCGCATGTATCCGCTATTGCTCAACGTGGTGGTAAAGTTGCTGCATGGGTTTTGATGCTTTCAGGACAAGAGATAGAGTAACCATGTTGACGCTGTATAAATCTCTTGTCAGAAGCCACCTGGAGTACTGCTGTCCACTATGGAACTCTTCCAAAATCGCAGACATCCAGGTGCTAGAAGGGGTTCAACGGACCTTCACAGCAAGAATAGCCGGAGTGCAACATTTGAACTACTGGGAGAGATTAAAAGCCCTGAACCTTATGTCACTGCAACGAAGGAGAGAACGCTATATAATCATCTATATGTGGAAAGTGCTCCATGCAAGATGCCCTAATAATCTTGGCATCAAGTTCTCCAATTCCTCCCGACATGGTCTGAAGGCTATAGTCCCCGCTCTCGCTAAAAGCTGCAGTCAGCATAATCAAACCCTTTATGATAATTCACTTGCAGTCATTGGACCTCGTCTGTGGAACACCATACCTCCAAGTCTACATAAAATAGAGGATCCATTGGTTTTAAAGTAAAACTTACAGAGTTCATCAGAACTTTTCCGGACGAGCCCCCAGTTAATGGATACTGCCGTCGAAATGGAAACAGTTTGCTTGACTGGAGCGGAAACAAGGCAGCATCCCTGCTGTCCGGGTGGTCGACACATTCGATGGCCCGATAGAGGAATCTATGAAGCTGACAGAAGTAACAGAAGTAAGTAAAATGTTTTCATTGCAACACCAGTATTCAATTTTGTTGATAATTTGTATGCTCGTAAATCATCATGACTAAAAGTCGTAATCGTGAGATTTAGTAATTAAAGAGATGCTTAATGTAAACATTGCAGCTCTGATCCCGAGGAAAAACGATTTTGTAAAGAAGGTTGTATTAAAACAATAGAGAATTGTTTATTAAGGCTCACAAATTTTTCGTGTCACGTGACATCGATTGACCAATGTAACGTGCGGCCAATCAATATCGAGGAACGCCTTTATATAATATAAATATTTGTTACCCCTCCCAAACAATCCCATTCTTTATCATTTTGCTTGGTCAGAAGGGCGTCTTCATGTTTTTTAAACACTGAAGACTTTTCTCACAATAGTGAGAAAGACACTTAAACACTGAAGACTTTTCTTACAGTTACAATAGTGAGAAAGATGCTTTAACGTGAAGAAACTTTGTCACTTTGATTATAACAGGACGATAAATATTGTTGTTAAAGTTCACCTGACGTTTCAGAAAATTCTCTATTTTCCAGAATCATGGCTGACAAAACTTTTAATGTGAAATATAACCTGCAACTAAATCTGAAATCAACGCGGCTGAGAATAATTTAAGCTAAGACTTATTAATAGATAAGATTAGCTACACAGAGCGTATATTACTGTAAGGAATGCAAATATCTGATGAGATAAACTTAAAACGAATTTATTGCTTAGTCACAAAGCAAATGTTGAATATTGAATAACAGTATCATATTCAGGTAAGAATACTATAATTAGAATAGATAATTTTCTTAAATGGGAAAAGTTTTATAAATTTTGTGCGATTCCTAATTCTTCTGTCACTTTTGGCAAACATTGGGCCTTTAAAAACTTATACTTTTTATAATTTATCTTAAGCCACTTGGAAGCTTTCATTTTTCCATCTTTATATTTTTCGAAAGCTGTCTCATTATTTAAAAGCAAATATTTTACTCCTAATAATTTTTTTTCCGTTTCGCTTCCCATTTCGGCAATGTGAATTTTTATGAACTGTCCCACTAAAGCCAAAGGGCCACAAGCAACATATTTGACGAACCACAAGCAAGATGTGTATCGAAATTTTGGCCCCTTATTTGGTTTCTCTTTCAATTGATATCCCGAAATCATCAGAGCCTTTATTGTTTCTTTGTTTGGTGGAAAATTTTTAAGTGTCATTAGAATGTCGGGATTTTTGGTACCCGGCATCCTTGGCACTGCAGTCGACCCAATATGCTCCATTTTAACTTCAATACTTTCATCTTGAGCAAGAAAAAATTGCAAATTTTCTATCTCAGCTTTCACACAATTTTCAATATGTTCGAATGGAAGATCTGTAATGAATTCATTGTACTGCGGATTCATCCAACTCTGCTCCGATGTGTAGTCATACAATAGCTGCTCATCATGTACAATGGCAAGCACTTCCTCTACTGTTGTAGCAAATGTTTCCAATTCCCCTTCTGACATATTAAGTTTTACCGTACCTGTAAGTTAATCGATCAATCGAATCGATCAATCGAATCGATCAATCGAATTGATCGATCGAAAAGTGCTTATAAACAAATACTGTGTTGGTACTGTTACTTTAAATGGATACACGAAGTAAGATAATATAACGAATAACGAATAACGAATAACGCGAACGAATAACGAATAATGAATAGGATAGAGCAGGATAAAGAAAATATGTGCAAGCATCCAACATTGGGGCATTCATGTCCTTAGAAAAAGATGTAAACCAACTATTAATTTTTAGAAGCAAACCTTGTCTGTCTTGCGGAATATTTTTTACGGAAGAGGAAACCTATTTTTTCACGGACATGATAATTAACGCTCTTGATAGTGCGAAAAATTTCGAAACATTTGCAGTCAAACATTCATTGTCATGTTGTTGGATACTGATATAAGTGCATGAATTTATAATAGTAGTACAATATAGAAAGTACAAGTTCAGTATAGCTTATAGCTAACTCTGTGAAAGAGGAGTTAGGGTGTAATCCTTGTAATCCTTGTAATCCTTGTAGTCTTACAGCTCCTTCGTAAGTTCGTCGTAGCCAACTGTTCCAGTTATCTCTCCCAAGTCCCTGACTATATCGTTGTAAAGACAGATGTCGCAGAAGATGTTTACAGGAGAGTAGGAGGTTGGCAAGAAGAAAACTGTTAGTTCTATAACAATTGGTGTAAGAACCGATTTTCCTATCAGTTTAGTACTTATCGATCTCACAAGGGGGTCGAGCTCAACTTGTCTCATACTACGTGTACTCCATTTAGGACCATGAACTACGACCTAGATCTACAGGTGGCCTGGAAGGTTTATAGCTCAGATGTTCAGTACTTACGTGTTTAAGTGTTTTACCAACATTTAGAACGTATTTAATACGAGGGTCGTCCACCACCAGTATGGTGGCCACGCCAACAGAATTAGGGGACTGATACGTGCACTGACGCACAGGTTTAGTTATCGTAGTAGTAGTACGAGAGTACTTTCAATCACAATTTAAGGATCCGGCCATGCCGGCTGAACTTCCGTATACTTTAGTTTTGGATTGGTACTTGTGGTATCGACAACTGGCTCAACTTTCTCTCACCCAATGGTGATTTATGGTATTACTTCTAGTGAATTCGTTAAATCAATATATCACAGGGTATGACAAGACCGAATAAATCTCCGGCCATCAAGGCAACTTAGCTATCTTAAAAGTACAGATTCAAACAGAAATATAAATAACACAGTCCCTACAAGTACCGACCCGGTAACGCGAAGGGGGAAAATGGTCCGTGAGGAGGTCTGCTTCTAGTGTAAGAGCAGTCTGGAAGACTCCGAGTGTTCATGGAAGCTGGGATCATCGTTTATTCGTTTGGGTGGTTTAATCCGTGATTAGTGTGCCGTGAGCTTATTCCGTTGTTTGGGGTATAGGACTCTAGGTCGGGGGACTGTAGGTCGGCGGCTGCAAACCAGGGTGGAGATCCCCACAGGGTCCTGGGTCGGGAGACCTAATTGCATGACAACAAGCATGCCTCAGTACATCAGAGGTCCGTTTAGTCTCATATTTTGAGAGTCCGTGATGAGGGGACGGGGAGAGAGCTCGCTGGGGACGGGAACGAAAGTGCAAGAGAACGAGAAAGGATGATAACGAGAATGACCACGTAAAAGTGTGAAGCTTATTAATTACCAATGCTCGTAATCTACGTTACTCAGAAAGGTTCAAGACTGTTTATCTGAGTCCTGATCGTTCACCAGAGCAGCGGGAAGCTCATAAAGAGCTGATTGCCAGTACATATATGGTAGCTAAAGCTTAAGCGGAGCCCGACAAGAAATTTAACATTAAGGATGGAAAAATTCACAGTGCTAATCGCAATGAATGCATATTGTTTGAATGAAAATTAAATAAATAAATGTTGCTCTCGGACGCCATGAAGAGATTTATGTAATCAAATGATTCGAGGGTCACCAAAAAGTGGCCGAAGATGTATCTAATCTAATTACAATAGATTAATTTCTCTGTTTGTAGACTTAAAAGTGTGCTTTCACCAATGAAGGAAGCAGTGCCTTATCAATACTCATTACTGAGTAGCGACTATAGCGACTATAATTAAATTACATGGTGATGTTTGTAGGGATTTGTGTGCTATATGCACGATCACTATAAGCGTGTTAGGTAAATTTGTCACTTTGCCAAATGCCAGCTGCCACCTTGTCCTAATATATATCATTATTACCATCATCTTCTTTGTTGGAAAACTGCCAGACGAAGATATCATGCGCTCCGTTTTCCGATTATCCCCGTTGTAAAGGCATGTCGTGGAATTATGGGAGGATATAAAGATACTAGCGTTATCGACTGCAAATAAGCCCCAAATTTGTGTTCCCATTCCGGAATGACGAGTTGTTGGCCGGGCTGAGTTGGTACAGGTCCCTCGACACAGTTGTATGACGAGGGCCCTGTTAAACAAGAAAAACCGGTTATATTATACCGCAAAACCTAGCACGTAGCTAGTAAGTAACCTTATTTTTCATTATTAGACTTAAACTCGCGTCAGCTCATTGATTTGTTATCAAATTATCCAATATGACTCTGACTCGTGTTTCATTCAGCTGAATAGAACATCGAGCACAAGTCCCTCCGCTCCCAGCTCGAGGGACCTGTGAGTTAAAGCACCAGTCCCCCAAGAGCAGCCCCCAGAGCACGGAACGAGAGGGGGACCTGTACTGTCTCGATTAATTCGATTCCAAGTCAAGATATCGTCGTTTGATAAGACCGACCGATTCGGAGAAGGAAAATCAGTTCGAGCAATTTATTGGGATGTCCGCGAGGTTGAATTTTCTTAAAATTTTCTGTCTAAACTTTGATGTGTTTTCATAAGAGAATAAGAACGAACTGTGAGATCCCCACAGCTCAAGTTTATAGATTCGTTACGTGAAGTATAGTTTTAAATGATTAACTCTAGTGTGCATGACAAACCATCCATCTCTGCACAATACGGGAGGATAATCTAATGACCACTAGCTTTGTAAACTTATTACCGGTCAGATTCGCTAGGAAGTCATTTCTTTATTTGTTGATTCTGTTGTTTCACGACGTGGCCTCTATCTGGACATGTCGGCTCGCTTGATTTCTCATTCTCTCGTAAGAAAACTAGTGCCACGTCCGTCCGAAACTGTTGTAATCACTCAAGACTTTAAACTTGGCCACTAGCCATGGGTTTTTATCCTAACGCTCTGCATTGACGTTGTTGGAAATAAAATTAATCGTGTTTGATTGTAGACTTTTTTTTCAATGCATGGATGTCCTGCTGAAGCTGCTGTGTCGAGCTAAAGTGCCATGATGACAATCAACCCGGCGCGCATTGGTATCTCGATCTGATAATGATCGTCACATTTATACGAATTTATATGGTAACTCGATTAACACTTTTATATATTATACATTGAGGGCGTGAACTGCATACTTATGTAGACAGCAGCAGTCTGTCCAATATAGGCAGAAATTTACTTCTCAAATTACACACCGTTATAATCAACAACAAATATTCAATAATCAGATAACTGGGTCGTGGAAACATAGGGCTTAACTTTAAGGTAAAGCTATCAAATAATTTTAATTTCAGTGATCGAACTAATTGTGATCGAACAGAATGAACTCCTAAAATTTTTAGGGTTAATTATGTATATAGTGTTGAATTTGATTCGTCGAGAACGTCAAAAAATGATTGGAAAGATCATGACCAAATAGGGGATACCTCAATACCAAGGATTTAAAATTGAATTCCAAGGATTCAATGTGGAATACCAAGTCTGGCGGAGTTCGCTTTGCGCCCGGCGGAGTTCGCTGATGTCCGCGAAAATTTTTGTTTTGCGATCTCGGCGCGGATTCGGGCGGAACATTATACTGCCTTAATATCCACAATTCCACACACGAAACACTATTCGCTTGAAACGCCATTAACACGTTGTTTGAATATGTAAATAGACGCTAATTACACGCTATCTACACGCTATTTATACGCTATTTACACGCTATATACACGCTATTAACACGCTATCTACACGCTAATTACACGCTATTTACACGCTATATACACGCTATATACACGCTATATACACTCTATTTACGCTTTACACGCTATTTACACATTATGTATACATTATAGATACATTAATATGTATACGTAACGTGCACATAAACGAAAATGTCTCTTACTCAGCAGGAAGTTTCCATGAGCTGAGTTTATCCACCGACTTCACATTACCACTGTTTGTTGTGGCTTGTTGAATATCAACCCGCTCCCGTTTGACTGTAGCAACGTAAACTTCCGGGTGTCTCTGCTCGGCGTATATGTGTTGATTTATAAATATGAAGACGACTATTGGTTGAATTTATGACGACTTTCCTGCTGATTTGTCTTCTTGGCTGTGTGATCCTCCTCTACATTTCACCAGCAATGCAAGATCAGCAACCACAAATACAGCAAAACGATTTGTCATCAATTGTATTGCAACTTTCCCTGTTCTTTTGAGCAGGACAATTTCAGTCTCGCAAAGTTTCAGAACAGACTTTTCTTTCTCATCAATTGATGGCCCAGTAAGTCGTGGCTGCAAGATAAACATTGTCAATTTTTCATAAATTTTGGGCCAATTTCTTCCATCTGTTTACTCATTTAAAATTACAATTATCATACATCCTTAATAAGGATCCCTTATCAAGTCAGGTCTTTTTCTTTAAACAAAACTTATTGTACCCTGTCATATTGTTTATGTGCTGTCAAATTGCTGGGGCGTGCGAATATATTATAACTGCAATTAATCACTCATTAAGCCGCCAAAACCAGACTCATTTGTTCTAGTGGGCAACTTAGTAGGTCACTAAGGCACAATCCGGACACAACTAATTTGTTGGTTTTCAAGCTTTTTGTTTTATCCGAACACAACTTGTGCGTTGGTTTCTAAGCTTTTAGTTCTCTGCTCTGTTTAACCGCGCCTGTTAGCTCTGATTGGATTTAGTTTGTGTATAGCAAATGCTACTTAGGGGTGTGCTGAGGGTAAAACCTAAAGAACCCCCATAGAGCAATAGGAGTCGAAATCAAGCTGAAATAACGGATAATAAGCATTCGCAATTTGGAAAATCAGTGAAAGGTTATTTTCCCAACAAAATGGAAATTTACAGGTTAAAATTTGGAAATTAGAAAATTGGAAATTTTAGGCCATCTAACTTTGAAATTCTGCAGACGCTTTTGTGAATAACAAGTGTTCTTAAACATTTTTGCATAGTTAGAGAACCTAGTCTTGAAATTTTTTTTTGGCGGCCATGAATAATGGTATTTACAAATATAAGGGTGGGTCAAATTTAAATATAAATCTTCTGTTGGAGCAGATTGCAGTGATGCTTTAAACATGTTCATTGTTTCAAAAAATTGACGCAAAAATTAGCTTTTTGCATTTTTCAACCGACGTATAATTCAGCTATGGTTGAAGTGCCTACCTCTACAACTTATATCAGTATCATGCAGTTGCATTATTGTATAATAAATGGCAAGACAGATTTTACTACCAGTATCACGATATTACGATTGTTTATTTACAGAAGACTCTAGGTAATATTATAATATTTGACGATACCACCAAATCCAGCGGATCCCATAGGACATGTCAGGAAAATTGATCCATAGGTTGCTGAACAATGGTGCTAAAAGACTTGGAACGGCCGCTCCTGCCGCCTCAACGGACATTAACCCCGTCATGCCCCCTTTAGGTGCGTTTTTAACAATTTGAGAACTTGCAGCCCCCTGCATTAGTGTATATATCGGAGGATATTAAGAAACTTAACAGAAGAAACGTAACCGTATACTTAGATCCATTTTGTCAGGTGTAACTCTAACCCTGAACTCTCTCTCTCTCACTCCCGGCTTCCCCCACAGACTACACTCCACCCAAATATGAGGGGTTATCAAAAGACGAATGTAAAAAGATCAGAGCTGCTCACGTAGCCCCGGCAGTTCACCGTCAAACATTCCACAAGGAACAACCCCTTTTTGTCGCTGGTGAGTGATATTAAGGTTTTTTGACGGATAGGTGCATATGGACATACAAGTAGCATATAGCTGTCTGGCTTCACAATCTAGCTGGATGGAATATTTTTCACTCGTGGTGCTTATTGAAACAAATCATTGTTTCAACACAAAGATGAACTTTTAAACTTTTTGACGCGTTAACTTCTCCTGCTCAGGTAAAGGACAGTACCTGTTCGATGAAAACGGTGTCAGATACCTGGATCTTATGGGAGGAATTTGCACCGTTTCAGCTGGACATGCTCACGATGCGGTAAATAATTTCTTCCTTACTCTTGGGGAGTTCTTGTAAATAACTTCTTCCTTATTCTTGGGGAATTCTTGTGAATGACTTCTTTAGGAATTCTCAGAATTCGTCAAGATTTAATTGTCCTATTAACCACTCAACCGATAAAAAACCTGTTTCACTGTCGGCCAATTTCCAAGCTCAACCTATAAAATCAACCTTGTTAAACTTTCTAGCTTTCTCCACAATTATCTAAATTTTATTCTCTTTATCAGGTGAACGCGGCTATCACAGACCAGATGTCACGAGTTAGCCACACCTCCAATATCTTTCTCCACAACAAGATACACGAGTACTCCAAGGCAATGATAGACAAGATGCCGAAAGATAGTAAGTAGGAACTGACTGGTTCAGGAATTTGCCGGACCAGAAACGGCCGGGAATCTATCTTATTTCCGAAAGAGGAGTTTTTAATAGAAGATTTTAAGTAGCCGGATTTGGTCGGAAGAGTCACACAAACGAGGTCTTCTGCTTGGAAGTCGTAAAATTTACAAGTACAAGTACAAGTACGTCGCGTGCATGCTACAAACAAATATCATCTGGTACGTAATTGGGAGGTACTTTTACTCTTTGGCTAAAGAGAACTGGCTTACAATTTCCACTGCCAGGAAGATATCTGTACCCAGGCCACGCGTTTGCTCGCAGAACAATCCAAACATTATCACGCTCCCATCACGCGATTGGGCTGAAACTGGGACCCTATCAAGTTTATAGCTTGTGAAACAAGTTAAGCTGAGAATTTTCTAATTATGAGTATGTTTCACCGATCAGGGATCATATATCACTTGAGTCATCTGGAGATTACTAAACCATCAAGTGCTGACATTTAGCGAGATTTTTAATTAATTTAGAGAAATTGATTGAGATAACTCGCTGTCCACAGTTACTGAGCCCAAGTTGGTATTCTCGAATTAATCCACAACACTCACCAATATTGGATATCTTTGAATGTAGAGAATTAGTTCAAAGAACACCTCCTCGACCTCAGCAAGCGGGACAGTGTTGATGAATAATGAATATATCCGAATCCACCAGCTGTTGAGAGACTGGTTGTCCTTCGATGTACTTAGAAAAAGTACCCAGATTCCAAGGTTCCCAGTTGTCGGTCCACTCGGCCACCGCACGATTGTTGGATTGGGCATGAAATTGTTGGGCCTCGTGACTTAACAAGGGCCACGTACTCAAAGTTTAAGTCACTTGACCAGCTCAGTTGCCGTTTAGCACGTGGGTCGTGGTCCAACTACTAGGACTGGTTCCATTAAGTATGATTCTCTAAAATATCTTTCATACTTTTAGATTACCTTTTTTCAGTTTCTTCAAGGCCATTTTCAACATTTATTTTTTTAATTGAAAACTTTTCAATTTTTACGGAATAGTTATAATAAATACATAAGATATTAAATCACAATGCTTCCATATATGTCTTTAAATTATAACTGAAGCCTCAAAATAAAGAAAAATTAAATAATGCAAAAACACAACGATTCACTTCATAATTATTCTTGATAAGATCAATAAATTTGTGATAAAAATGAATATTCAATATCAAAAATAGATATATATATACTGCACCATAGTCTTTTTCAAGGTGATCTGAATATCATAATGAGATTGAGAAAGAGAGCGCAATTAGTGATAATGTCGTGGTAAATGAAATAAATTATAAATTTTTGCATGTTAGTGCATATTTCCTAAGTAGAGACTTTTAAATAGTTTTTTTTTGAAAATTTCTGATTTTTGATATTTCCTAATTTAGCTTTAAACTTAATTTTGAATTATAACTTTATTTTAATTTTTTTTCTTTCATTTTTTTCAATTTGAGATTTTTTCACAAATTTTTGTGATTTTTCAAAAATTTAAGAAAATTTAATAAAGTTCAATATTTTTAGAATTTTTTTCTATTTCACTTTTCTTTTTGCTAATTATAAGTTATAGTTTTTCACTTTATCATAACAATACATATTTATTACTCAAAATGCACTTTTTTTAATTAAAAGAATATGAAATTCCTAATTTTCAATTTCCGGTAAAATCCGGCAAATCGCCTTGAAACTGGACTTGAACCGGCACCGGATTTTGAAGCCGGAACTCAGGCCAAAACCGGACTTAGCCGTATTTTCGGTAGGCTTTTTATAGTAAGTATGGTTTAAGTCGGAGAACCTAACTGAATTTGAAGCGAATATAATCAAATTTGATGGTATCAGGCCATGAAACAAACAGGGCAAACTAGATATCAATTCCAGCTGAACAGGTTGCATTATTTACTTTCGTAGTATCAGGCCATAAAACAAACAGGCATGACTTGATCCTAATTCTAGCAGGACAGGTGGGCTTATATACGTGGGCTAAGTCACGATCACCTTGTAGGTTGATATAACCTACTGACTACTGTCGCGGCCATCACGCGCTCTCACGCATTTCTGGCAGCTGGCGAATTTCGAAAAAATTTTAGACATGCATCGCCCGTTAATGTCCACAAGCAGAGTCAAGTCGCGGAGCCTTGAGAGAGTTTCAGCAAAATAAAACAACGAATTTAACACAATTTTGCGCCCTATTTCCCAGTAAGTATCGTGAGTGGCATGATGATCAGTAGCTAGGCAACATTTCATATTTTTGGTCGCCTATCATAGTCCTAGTATGACCTATAGAAAGTATGGTCGATGGCGGAGTCCTGAAAAATGTTTTAGCAAAAAATAGGCTTTTTAATGGCGACTACCTTGATAAAATGACTAAGTGACAATAAAATCATAAAATTTGCTTTTTTGGAAAAAAGTTTTCAAAGGATAAATATACTATGTACTAATTATCCATGCTGCGATCGTGCTAATTCAGCTCTATATTCAGCTATTGTCAATGTGTACTGTGCATCTTTTTCTCGCAGTCTGGTACCTAGTTTTTACTAAGGGGTTTCGCGTTTCAGGTAACCTAAGTGTAGTTTACTTTTGCAACAGCGGATCCGAAGCAAACGATCTGGCAATGCTGATGGCAAGAGCATATACTGGATACCTCAACATCGTTGGTAAGTAATGCAAACATTTTATTTACTAATGAATAAAAACTTTAACTCATTATAAGCCAGAACTTTACACCTTATGTAATATATTAGTAATGCAAACATTTTATTTACTAATGAATAAAAACCATAACTCAGTATGAGCCAGAACTTTACACCTTATAATCGCCGGTCTCAACCAGGACTCAGAAGAGCCTACCACGGAGCAAGCGCGACAAATATAGCCCTGACAGCGATGCCTCTATACAGACATGCTAGTATGCCCATCACTAACGTTTCCCAAACGATGTCCCCTGATCCATATAGAGGACTTTGGGGTGGCTCTCACTGCCGGGATGGCTCTCCTTGCCAAGTCAGTCGATTTGAATTTAAAATGTATTCAATACTGTGTTATAAGTAGTAGATAACCACCGTTACAGACGCATCGAACACGTGACTTTAGATCACGTGACTTACACTCTTACAGACGTTAAGATCATGTGACTGTGCTCCTGACGTGTGCGATGGCGCTGAGATGTACGCCCAACAATACAGAGACCATCTCTTGACCCTGTGTCCAGGCGGCAAGGGTCTGGCCGGGTTCATAGGAGAGGGAATGGGTGGTATGACTGCTGCGATGATGCAGTCTAAAGGTATTTTATAATAGATTGCTATTACCCATAGCACGCCTTTTGTAAAGTTGCTCATTCAATAAAGATCAGCTCCATAGAGTCTTTATTTTTCGTTAGTTAATTTATGGGAATTAGTTTTATTTCCCGGGTAGGTCAATATACGACTTATCGAAATGAATAAAATTAGAATATTTGAACCTAATCTGCGAAACCTATTCTGAGAGAAATACTTTTCTCCATGATTAGCCGATAAGACCGTCAAATTCTTCAGGGTTCTACAAAAAAGCTTATGAGATTACAAAATCTTTTGGTGGTGTAAACATAATGGACGAAGTTCAAACTGGGTTCGGTCGATTGGGTACTCATTATTGGGGCTTCGAGTACCACGGAGTTCGACCAGACATCATCACTGCAGCTAAGAGTGAGTGCCAGAGAAAGTTAGCTCTTATAATAATATTGCTCAGTTTTATATCAGTAGAAAACCAACATTCTGGCGTTTATGTTGGGCGGACATGTTGTTTTTTTAACTTGATGTCTTGATACCATAGTGTGATGGCTTATATAAAGCCTCGCTAGATATGAGATTCATAGGAAATGGACTAAATTAGATAACTGCATCGTGGCGGAATTCAGCATCTCATTAACGAATAACGAGATTATATCCGTCTACCTTTCTATCGAAACGATAGACGCAGCTGCGAGAGTCCCGTATACCCGCGACAAATATCTCATGACCTTCTCACGTCCACATTAAATTTCAAACCCTAGTCACTATCCCTTAGGCATTGGTAACGGTTTCCCACTGGCGATGGCAGTGACCACTCCAGAGATAGCAGAGGCTTTTGCAAACAGCTCTCTTCACTTCAATACGTTCGGAGGAAATGCTGTTGCTAGTGCAGCTGGACTTGCTACTTTGAAGGTACTTTCTTACCAACTGTTGTTGGATACATTTAAAGTACTTACTTACTTGTTCTTGGGGTAGTCTCCTCATTCAGTGGCCGACCTTTTGCATACGTTGTCTCAACTTTGCCAGCCTCCACCAATCCTTAAATTTCTGAGTGAAGCGAGTGACACACAACTTTGAGTAAACTTATGCTGATTAAAAATACAGTACAAGGAGGTGGGTAACGTTACATAATAGTAAGCTCCTCTTGCAATGCACAAACCCATCTATAAAAGACTTGTACTCGTCATCGAGTGATACTCTTACAGAGTATCCTCAAATTATTCGATAATAGTAGTGTTGAAAGTATTAGCTGCTGAATTAATCATGTGGTATAGCCTATGTTGGGGCTGGATCCTGTAGTGGTCTTGTGGTCATCTTTGACACAATCAAGCCAAGACATGCGAGGTCTACCTCTTGACCATTTTCCGTGTGCTGATTTCCATTGTTGAAGTTTTTGGGGAGTCTTTGCCAAATTTCCAAACCAACGGACGCTGCTTCGAGAGATTAAGGTGGCAATATTCCTTACACCAGCACGCTGCACGGCTGTTTCAGCTGCTACACAGTTTCATTGCTTATCTTTTTGTGGAAGATTTTTAGGACCCATTGGTATATATACCAATGGGTCCTAAAAATCTTCCACAAACACTGCTGAGACGCTGAGTGCTGTTGAAAGACCTTTATTCATTGCACATGGCTTTTAATGGTAGCCCATGTCTCACTGCCATATCACAACACTCATGTAGGCGCATCTGCTTAACGAATCGTGATCTTAGTTGGTGTCATGATGTTGCGATTGTACCACACACGAGCCAACGAGTGTCATTGTTTTGAGTTCCAAACGTAAAAAGACTGACTTGCTCAAAAGGAGCTCAACCTTGATCACTTGATGTCAAGACTACACTTTTCTGTATCAGGCCGTTGTTTAGCTTGTTTTGATGCAACCATGGATTCAGTTTTGCTAGTGCATATTTTCATACCAGCATAGGAAGCATTTCTAGACAGATGGTCTGTTGATTGTTGTACACCATACTTCGATTGCCCATAACTGCTTCTTCCTCTACCTTCTTATCTGCTACATGCAAAGTCAAACCTCAAATGTGGTATTTTGATCGTCTGCCTTTTCAGCAGCTCAATTAAGACATACATATACGATGGGTAGACCCTGTATGTCCCCTTGACCTGTCCCTCTACCAACTTCAACCACCTAGAAAGTCCCCCTCATATGTCTTACTGCGCTAACAGTTCCATCGAAGAAGGATCTAATTACCAGAACATTTTTTGGCAGTCCATAGTGTCTGAAAGCCATTCAAGTAAAATTCCTGTGATGCTATCGTATGATAGTTATCAATGAGAATATCTAATCAACACACGTCGAGTATCATAGAACGAATGTTGCTGCTTCACCCGTCTAAGCGGTATTCCAGGCACCTCCTGAGACACGGTTTTTTCTACCCTTCTAAAGTGATTCCATTCAGCAATAAGATCCTCCTAGTTGGAAGTGCAAGGAAACGGGTTAGTACAACATTGTTTTCCTGCATCTTGGGACGGCTTCTATAAGACTTGCCAGAGCTGGCTGGGTTCTCTTCGTTCTAACCTGATTCCTGTACACACTAAGCCTGACTTTCAAATGCCCGTAACTAGATTATTTTGAAGTGAGTTTTCCCAATTTTTCTGGTGGGTAAAATAGAAAAGATGAGTCAAATCACCAGCGTATGAACTTAGACATAAGAATTTAGGTCATAAAACATCATACGAAATGATCGATTCATCTTTAAATCTCAGGCCATAGACGATGATGGATTAATGGAAAATTCTCGAATCGTTGGCAACAGGTTTGTTGAGTTCAGAAACATATAGGGGATTTAATTTTTAAAGTCTATAATAGTCTTGAAATAAGATTTTCTTGTAACTTTCATTCGCAGGATACTATTACTATCCAATCGCAGGATATTTTGAAAAATCCTATTATTGAATTTAGTTTTTAGAGACCAAAACCTCCATTTAAGGACCAAAGCCATATCATCTATTACATTTTCTTTTCTGAGGCTGGACAGATTTTCCTACTAGACCAATGATTATTTACCCCCCAATTTCCAGATTCCTAGAAGGTTTCAACTACCTTCGCGAGAAATACGATCATGTAGGAGATTGCAGAGGGAAGGGTCTTATGATGGCAATGGAGTTTGTGGAGTCTAAGTCTACCAACAACCCGATGCCAACATATAAGATGAATGCTATTCTCGAGAGGACAAAGGTATTGTTAGCGTTTTTTTCGCTTGGTATAGATTAATAGATATCTTAGAAAATCAGAGAATAAATGATTTTATAAATTTAAATAAAATCTAATCAAGTTTAATTTTCACCAGTTTGATCTGCTTATTCGTATAACCTCTAGGATTTGGGGATTTTGCTAGGAAAAGGCGGACTCTACGCCAATTGTTTCCGTATCCAGCCACCCATGTGTGTCAGTCTTGAGGATGCTGATTTCACTATCCTAGTCATGGATAAGGTAAGTTTCATTTAAAATCTAAGAGGGTTGATAATCAAAATTGTGCATATATGCACGTTTATGATTATATTCAATATTGACGACAATCATTAGAATAATTATGACTCCAGAAACGTCATATGAATGGTGTTAAATTCATTTTGATTCAGGTTTTTGCTGAATATCAAGAGGGAAAAATAGACGTTGAAGCATTCAACCCTAACCCAGCGAAGTAAAGCAAATTCGCCGATAGATTGGTTGCTAATGCTAATCTACGTATATAAAATTTAAATTTAGGACTTCACAGTTTCAGCTTAAAGAAATGTTTACTTAGTCACGGTCTACCAAACGGCTGGCCCTTTTTATCAGCTGAAAGTGGTATTGAGTTTAACGAAAATTTATTTAATCGCCAAATCGGTTTTTGGAACAAATCCAAAAATGGCATTAGCGCTATGATGTTTGTGAGTGTTGTGAATTAATCATTAGAGTTAGTGTAGAGTGTTGTATGTATTATAAACTACACAGGAAGATGAAAGATTTAAGATTTATTTTGAATAAATTTTTATCCCCGATCCAGTCTTTAATTTTTAAACATTTGGCACTTTTATTTTTCAAAAGAGCCTAGACAATCATTATTAACTTAACATTTGTGTAAATTTAAATTACAGCAAGTATTTTCTTTTTCAAGGGTGGAGTATTTTATTCGTTTCATAATTTCCGTGGGAACCCGTTGGTGTAGTATTCTATGCAAAATTTAAAATTTTTGATATCATACAATGCCATCAAATCATTTAGACAACGAACTTAACGTTAAAATTGACAGTACTAGGACAGAATGAAAAGCTTGACAAAGCTGAAATCAGTTGGATCAGTTCCTTTGCGAGTATGTTCAAGAACACTTGGAAGTGATCATGTAAGTGGTAAATCTTGATACGATTTACTTTAATTTATCAATTTTTTTCTCCATTTTTAACATTTTCGTGAGCTGTTATACCCTCTGCTTATATTTGACTTGTTTTTGTTTGCTTAATTGACTGTGGTTCTGTTGATTAAAATTAAATATCACATTATCAAAAATCTTTCCAAAACATTTTTGGGTTTGAGGAGCACTTCTATACAGATCTTTTATAGTATTATGGTTTACTGATTATATAATTTTCCAGGCATTAGCTAGAGTCGCCCCTAAAAGTGAACCCCCAGCCATCATTCCTTATGACGAGGTAACGTAAAGCTGTACCATGGTTAAGTGATCAGGAAGGAAAAAACTATTCTTATCTGACAGTTAATAATCTACTCTTAAGATTTGTTATAGAATAAGAAATAAAAAGTGACAAAAAATGTATACACACTTTAATGTTGGAATCAAGTTAAACAACTTCAGGCGACCGTTCCTAAGCACTATAACGAACCAGTAAAGATGATGGCATCGGAAGCTATGGTAGAAACTTTTGTCCGACAGAAAGTCAACACCGTATTCGGAATTGTGGGATCTGCTTTCATGGACGCCCTGGACTTGTTTCCTGAAGCAGGGATTAGGTTTTTGGCAGGTAAGCATCTTATTGAGACACGTTTTTCTCTGGTTAACGTGTAATAGTAATACTCATTTCTAGTTCGCAGCAGTGCAGCACTTTTGCATCAACGTCGATGCATGAAAGGTTTCTAATAATATAAGAGCAAAGTAGTATCGAACACACGAAAACGAAAACTTCGAAAAAAACTCGCAGTTCAGCACGAACAGAACGCTGTACACATGGCAGATGGGTACTCGAGAATAACTGGAAAACACGGAGTTTGTACCGCACAAAACGGACCTGGGATATCTAACTTTGTTACTGGTACTGAGAATTATCGTCAATAATTAGATCACTGTTTTTTTTGTCTTAGAAAACGTTATTTTGTAGCTTGCGTGTCATCGTTGTTCATAAGATAAATGACAAAATTTGCCGAATCAGATGCGATTGCTCAAGCTAAATTACTAATTTACAAACTAGATAGGTATATACAGAAGAATAACAAAGCTATCCTCAACGACACCATTCTTTCGCAGGGGTGGCAGCCGCATACTGGGCTCACTCGCCGGTGGTGGTTATGACTCCGGAAGCAGGCACTCTAACCAAGGGACATGGAGGTTTTCAGGAGGTGGACCAGCTCCCTCTGTTCGAGGTTTGTCTATTCGGCAGTTTTATTATCGAAAATATTCTTTAACTCGGTAATGAGTGAAATATATTGGCATTTGACAGTTTTATATTTAAGGCATGATTTTTCTTTTGATCACAATGTTATAGATTTTTTTATGAATCTAATTCCTATCTGACCAAATAACAACCAGCTTATCTTCCCCTTCAGCCTATCACCAAGTACCAAGGTCATGTCAACAACCCCGCACGGATGGCGGAAATAACCAACAGAGCTTTCGACATAGCCATGAGTGAGAGGGGCCCAACTCAGATAAATGTTCCTAGGGACTATTTCTATCACGAAGGTTCTTTATAAACGTTATAGTTATATGAATTATTTATTTTCTATGTAGAGCACAGCATTTTCGATTTTATCAAATCTTGACCCTTTTATTTTCTGTTAATGTAGGATGGCTTATTGAAAAATAATGATTTATGTCTATTCTGATTAAGCAGAAGCTGAAACCTTAAATCAATAACTTCAGGACTGTACCAGATCCCCACCCCAAGTGTCCCAGAAAAAGCAGCTGGAGGTCCAAAGTCCATCAAAGCAGCGGTTGATCTCATCAGACATGCCAAGAATCCAGTTATTTTAGGTGAGTACTAATTGCTGGAAGGAACTTCAATCTGCTTATAACAATGCTGTATCAATTTTTTACCAAAATTGTAATATTTTTATAATCTGCAGGCTGCTTAAGTTTTGCAGTTTGGTGAGTACGAGATTTTGGATGCACCACAAAGTTACCTTAACAAGTGTTAACTTAACATTAAAGCACTAACATGTCTTGCAACGTTTTGTCGGTGGCGGGAAACTGCGCAACTTCGTTTGGGATCTTCAACAAAACGACCATTTTGGTTTTTTAGAACATAAATCTTCTTGCATGCGGGGTATTACCCACAACTCCTTTACATTTTCATAATTTATCTTCCTCTTCGCTTCTCAACTTCACTTGAAACGATAGTATTTCCAATGTTCTGAGTCCATGCTCCCTCAGCGGGTGGAGGCGTCACTATGGCGGGGGCTGAAGACGAAGTGGCGGAGTTGGCCGCCCTGCTGTCTGCCCCTATCGCAGTGACTTACCTCCACAACGACGCTGTTCCTGCTGATAATCCCCTCTACGCTGGACCTCTTGGTTTGTTTGAATTTATAAGAATGTGTTTGATAATTAGATTATATTTATCTAATTAAAATTAAATAATTTCTCTATGATATTTTCATGTTCATTTAATTGAATTTGACACATGAACATGCAATTAGTGAAACTACTTTATGATCTGAACATACACTATCAGTTCACATCAATCGATATGTTACCACGGATACCATTATCTTAGGTTACCACGATACCATTATCTTAGGTTACCAAGGCTCCCAAGCGGCCATGTACAGTCTCAGAGACGCAGATGTTGTCATCGCTCTAGGCACTAGACTATCACCATTTGGTACTCTCCCTCAATACGGCGAGGATTATTACCCAACCAAAGCTAAAGTTATCCAGGTAAGGAAATTTTAATTTCTCAGTTATTGCCTTTTGCTTTTAATTACGGTTACACGATTGGGATGCAAATATTTGAAATGGTTTCTCCGTATAGACCTGAAACCATCTTGGTAAGATTTAAGAAGCATGTCAGCTAATCGATTTTTGTTGTCAGCAATGTTCACATAGGTTGAAGCTGACGCCAGAAGAATCGGGACATCAAAGAAAGTGGATGTTGGAATCTGTGGTGACGTGAAGTTAGCTGCCAAAGAAATGACAGAAGCTCTAAGGGCGGGAGGACCTATTGCAAGCGATGAAAACAAGACTGAGCGCATAATAAAGTTTACTGAGGTATAATACAAGTTAAACGTTACTTTTGAGTACAAGATTTGATTTGGTTATTTATTGATGTGTGTCCAGTTTTTTAGATATGTCTTTCCTTGCTGAGGTCTAAAAGCTAGAGTGCGGCAATCGGATAGTGTTTGCATTGCTCAAGACCTAGATTTAGGTCCAGCGGAAGGTACCAGATGTTTCGGATTGCTAAGAATTAATAGCCTGTCACAAACCACCCATAACTTCCCCCATGAAATATTTTTGTCGAGTTGAATCGCCACAACATGGGACGTGTGATTTTATCATAGGTTAAGACAGGTTATCCTTAAGAACTTAAGAATCGGAGAAAATTTACGGGTCGTTCTCTTGCACTTACAAGATCTTGTAATTCGAAGTAATTGAGTTAGATCAATTACAAGGATGGCACGTTTTGTCAAGAGACGGCTTGAAAACCTTTCTCTGACCTAGTTAACATTAATTAGAAGGAAAGTGCAAACAAGCAGGTCATGTATTTAAAGATTCAACTCTCGCGCAAACCCCACGAAAATGATTAAATCGGTGATTTTCCTTCTCTGTCTGGCACTACAGTGCCGCTCGGCTGAACAGGACTTGAGAAAAGCCTTCCGAGACTGGAAGACAAAGTATGGAAAAACGTACAATGGACTACAAAGTGAGGTGGGTCGCTACAAACAATTCCGGAAATCAGCAGCTCAGATCACCCACATCAACTCCATTCAAGACAAGTGGGTAGCAGGCTTCACCGAGTTCTCAGACCTAAGTGATGAGGAGAAGAAGAGCTTCCTGGGACTTCAACTCAACATGACAGCTGAGTCCCTTCCTCCACCTCGCCAAGAAGAAACGTTGGAGGTGAGATCCTATCCGGTTGAGAAACTTTGGGAGATGACTCCTGTGAGGAACCAAGGGACCTGTGGAAGCTGTTGGAGTTTCGCCGCTGTTGCTGCAATGGAGGGACTTCTGATCAAGGAACACGGCGAATACAGGGAGCTCTCTGAGCAGACCTTGCTGGACTGCACCTTCGAGGGAAGAAGAGACGGTTGTGATGGAGGCTGGAGTGAGAGTGCAGTGAATTGGGCAGGAAGTAACAGCCCGGTATCCACATCTAATCACCATGGTTACCTCCCACTACGGTCTGACAGGGAGTATGAGAAGAAGGATGGAGTTTGCAGGGACCTCAACAATTCTTTACCCAACGCACTGACAAGAGCTAAGCCTTACGCTCGTGGTGGCTATGACAGAACCGATGAAGGTCTCCTCAAAGCTCTAAACGAAGAAGGCCCTGTGGTGGTCTACATTTTTGCGTCTTGGCAGTTACAGTTTTACCAGTTTGGTCTCTACCATGGGATGGGTTGCAAAACGGACCCTTCTCCTAACCATGCAGTAGTTGCCTCTGGATACGGTGTCGACTACTTCAAGATAAAAAACAGCTGGGGAAAACTTTGGGGACGAAGTGGGTATGCCTACTTCGACCGCTCCCAGCCCAACCTCTGCGCCGTATCTTCCTTCAGAAAGTTTATAGACTGGAGACCTAACAGGTACTGGGATGTGTGTTCTGATACCCACCCCAACGACAGAACTCCTTGTGTCGAGAACACTAGGTTATCAGAGAGTAGCTGCGAATCTAAAGGCTGCTGCTTCGACCCCAAGACCTCGGGAGCTAAGCAGTGCTTCCGAAAGGGACAGATCACCATCTACGATGCTGAGGGACATAGGCGGGTCCTCTACGGATCTACTCCTGACTTTGCCGATTTGGAGTTTGAAAGTGTGGCTAGTTCGGTGGAGGTACAGTCAGGAAAGTGGCAGATCTTCGAGAAAGACGACTACAGCACAAAGGGACGACACCAGATTATTACCACCACCAACAAAAGAGTTTTTACAGAGGTTCAATCCGTCAAGATCCTTTCGTAATCGCTCATTCGCTCATTAGCTTTTCTTTGTTCGTTTGACTTCGTTCCTTTATAACTTTTCAATTTGATATTGAATGAAACATTGTCTTTAACTGTGTATTATTTATAGCTAATTGCGGAAAATTTGTTTGGAATAAATTTGCTACCGATTAAGTAAATTAACTGCGGTATTCGAAAATTTAGTTGGTTCCATTACCTCTGTTGTTAGCTTTTGGACAGCAGCTAATTTTACCTGGCAATCCATTACTATAAGCCTTTCATGAAGAGTTAGGTGAAGGTAACTCGACTTAAGTCAATTTTCAAATGGGCAACGGTCATGTTTGGCCTTTTAAGTCCTGAAGATTCTCGTAGAATCATGTAAAATCTTGTATGTATTGTATGGGTTAATCGTTTTAATATCTTACAAATCTTGCGAATCTTGTAAAATCTCTTGAAAAATAGATTTTGCAGTCCCTTATAAAAATGACACTATTTCAGCTGAAAGACGCCTGGAGGAAGAAACTAGACGACATAACGTACGCTAACGTAGAAGCCTGTACAGACAGAATCAGACCCCGACACGCTTTAAGGGCTCTGGAGAGAGGCTTGGTGCCTGACAGTATTGTTTCCACCGACATTGGGAACATTTGCAGTGTCTCCAACAGCTACCTCAAGTTTAAGTAAGTTTGTTCAAACCTGAGTTTTACAAATCGAAATGAAGGATTGACGGGGGCCACGTGGTTGTGGTTAAAAATAATTTTGTTCTGAGCCAGAGTCAAGTATTTTAGTATTTTCGTTCCATGGACGCGAAGGACGCGAATTCAACTTTTGAAAAGGACAACAATCAGAAATAGAGATATAGTGACCAACAAGTAGTAGTAGTAGTAGTTATACTATCTTACTATTGCACTTATACAGCTGCTCACCTTTCACCCCTTCACCTCTCAGTCACAAGGGACCCAGCATGTTGGCTGCCATGACGTTCGGTAACTGCGGATACTCCTTCCCTGCGGCTATGGGCGCCAAGGTGGCGGCACCACACAGAAACTGTGTCGCTTATGTGGGGGACGGAGCTTGGGGAATGCAGCTTAACGAGGTAAGACATTATATCTGCTTTTATACTCTTTAATGAGAAGAAAAATATGTAGTTGTCGCTGACCGGGGAGAGCAAAAGTAGTTGTTTCCAGGAATTTTCGTTATCAGTTTGTGGTTGAATGCACCATCATAGTTCTTGGGCTGAAAATTGACAATTTATTAGCTGTTTCTATGTACTTTAGCACAATGTACTTAAGCAAAATGTACTTTAGCAGTGCTAAATTAGCACCTCGACACTTTAAACCTACGATAATTTAGCCACCTTCGAACGTCGTCCTGTCTTAGAAAGCGAGAAAATTTGTTTTCAATTTTGTAAAAGCCTATCTTTACCAGGTGATGACGTGTATAAGAGAGGACGTACCTACCACGGCAGTTGTGTTCAACAATGGTCAATGGGGAGCTGAGAAGAAGAACCAAGTTCTATGGTTCGGAGACAGGTGAGATATTCACGTACTTTGTACTTGTTAGGTGAGATATTCACGTACATTGTACTTGTTGTTTCGTTAGGGCAGGGAGAAAAGTAAAGTAATCCTTGGTTTGTCCTCTAGATAAGGGCCTCTCTCAGCTGTCTCTTCAAGTTCAGAAACCTTTAACCTAATTACTCGCCTTATCTTTTCCTCCCATATAATCTTCCTTTATTTCCCCCTTTAACCCCCCCCCCCACTTACCCTAGAGACAGGCAAAACACCTTTTGGTGTTACCCTCTAGTGGGTTTTTCTTGCAGACGTAGTATCTCTTTAACAACCTTTGGTTGCTCGATCTTGAACTGCAGCTCCTGATTAAATATTGATAACAAAAAAGTTTTTTCATTGGCATCTAAAGAAATATTTCGGGGGCTCCGTGGCCTTATCACATATTTCTCGTCATAATTAAACGGATGCTTATCCGTCCCCTGATTTTCCGTCAAGAATGATTTATCGCTCCTATATTTCTTTAATTTCTCCTGATAAACAGGTACGTGGGCTCCCAGTTGGATAACCCCTGGAGTTACGCCGAGATAGCTAGATCTATGTATGCGGAGGGAATCACTTGTACCCACGTCGACCAAGTAACTGATGCTTTAAGGTAGGTCCTGTTACAAGAGGTTAATGATTATCCGAAACCAGACAAAAGATATATTACTAAGGTCAATCAACTGATAACTATATTTACATGATGTAAGATACTGTACTTTCGCATTTTCGATATTTTAATGCTTGAAAATGTTCAGCCAAGCTACCAAAAACC
Source organism: Mnemiopsis leidyi (assembly GCA_000226015.1). Taxonomy (NCBI): domain Eukaryota; kingdom Metazoa; phylum Ctenophora; class Tentaculata; order Lobata; family Bolinopsidae; genus Mnemiopsis; species Mnemiopsis leidyi. The sequence goes on along the minus strand of JH154255.1, from coordinate 27,982 downwards.
AAGAGGAAGGAAAAACCACAGTGATAGAAGTAATGGTTACCAAGGAACTAGGCGATCCCTTCAGGAGAGACGCTATGAAACTCCCAGTGAGACACCTAGAAAAATACAAAAACACTTGTCAATACAGCGAAAGTGCCACGGGACAACCAACTGATTTGTAGCGAGACAAACTCATCGGCAATTAGTTTATTTCTTTATTTTTCGGTACCTAAATATTGTTGACGATGTTGGCTTTTATCCGGTTGCTGTATGACTTTAATGACTATGATGTAAATTTTGTATATGTTGATTTTTTGTCGGGTTGTCTGTTGACTTTTATGACCTTTTTTTACAAAAAAAGATAAAAGATCACTGGTTTTATGGTCAAACTCGAAAGATACTTTTAATTGAATGAAGTTGCTTTTCTTTGCAATTACTGTTGTTAATGTTATCCTTTTATCCGTATATCGCTTTAACTTTTAGTAAAAGAATCGACTTTTATTTATGAATTTTTTTAACTTCCAGAGGTAATTAACTAATTAAACTATCCTCAACAACCAGTATTGTCATGGTCCTCTTTATCCCGCAATTTTCTCTGGTATGCACACATGCATTACAAAGTCACATTGCAACGACAGCATGACATTGACAAGTAACGGGCCATGTACTAATATGTAACAAAATCGTGAACAAATTTTACTAAATTTAGTGGCAGTCGTGCAGTTATATTATTGAGGGACACGGTCGTACCTTGCCAGATAATAAAAAGTTGACTGGCCAACCGCCTAAGCTGTACTGTGTACTGGTCATTACATTGTAGATTGAATTTAATAGCCCTCTGTTCCACAAAGCAACAATTAGCCTGAGGTCCCCAGGAAACTGCCCAGCCGACATTTTGAAGATCAAATTCGATAAACGCTGATCATCACCGAATCACCCGTTTATGGTTAGCATTAACAAAAAATATACGTCTAACTTTAAATCTTTGTACAGCAGCGTGCACCATCCCGTCATTTTTTGCCTTGCGTTGCTGGTTGCGGCCCATTTTCAATGTTCGGGCGGCAGCTTCGCTGCCGCGCCGCGCGCTTGATCGCGCGCGGGGGCTGCCGCTTCGCGCGGCGGCAGCAAGTCAGACAACGTCCGACAAGTCATTTTGTTCTCGTCATTTTATTTTTCGAATGAGCGTCGGACAAAGACAAACAACTAAACTTAATCACTAAT
>JH154254.1:41041-58949 GCA_000226015.1 Mnemiopsis leidyi | reverse complement strand
CCGATCTTGCCATTTGGGCCCGAAGGGCCCAAATGGCAAGATTGTTTTGTATACGTTTTGTTGCACGTGCACAAAAAGTACAAAACAAGGGTTGGCGATCGACAGCGTAATTTTGGAATATTAGCTCGAAAAGTGTCCGTACGTACGTACGTACATACGTCCGCGCTCCTTTATCAAACTTATCATGTATACAAATACCATTATAGGTTTTAACTGCCCAAGGCCGCAGAATGTACTTCAGATATACATAAACATTATGAAATTTATGTATATTTGCATCACACCAAGAAAAATGATCAAAATTCTATGAACTTTAGTTTTATTGAGTAATTTGTCGAAATTTGACAGATTGAAAGATGAATGTAACACGATTTTAATCTCAGCTCCGTACACGGTACAAATCTTTTTAACGACAAACTTACATAACGCTATTAGTATAAAGTATAAACACAACGCAGTATGACTATGAATAAATTATAAAGATAGCACAGACAGTATAATTATGACGACGTCATACAGACTCAAGATATTTGAAATAAAACAATGAAAAGAACGCGCGATAGTGTTCATCAAACTTTGCGCGTGCAGCTTGAAATTTTAAACTCATGCATTGAACGGCCGCATTAATTCGCGCGTCTGTATTTACACGTGCTGAGCCAGAACTATGAAAATGAACCGAAATTACGCGTGTGGTTAGTGGTTGCGTATTATGATTCCGTATTTCGCGAATTTTTATTACAATAAGCGATAAATGATACGGGAATTTCAGCGGTCGCCTGACACAGTGAAAGCGGCCGCAATTCTTGTTCTCTTTGGTAGAGCATAAGATCCGGACATGATAAAGGGCGAAAATCGCGATAAATGAAAGTTCATTTCGACAACTTAAAGTATTCCTCGAATGGGCTTCTTTTCTGAAGTATCCCTGATAAGATTTTGCATATTTGATAATGAGAGGCCGAGTAATAAGCCCGAACGTTCTCACCAAGACTGGTTGTACCCTGGACAGTTGACACCCTGTATATTTTCAAAATTGTTTACTTCAAAATATTATTGAAGTTTAATCGAAATTTGAAATCAAGATTGCATTGAAAATCTAGCCGGAAATAGAAAAGTTCCGGTCCCGGTCAACTTCCCGGATACATTCCCGCCTCCCGATCCTGGTAAAATCCTGATCGCGACACTTCTCACCGATCCCGATTCGAGATCACATTTCAATCCACCTTTAACACTTTAACCTTAATACCTCATCTTCCTTCTATACATCTTACATTGCTTACGCAAAAGAATCAAAACGGTCTAACAGCATGTTATTTTACACAAAAGAAGGCACTGACCATATGGAAATTGATGTTAGGAGTTATTAGTTATACCAGTAACATTTTGTTTACCTTGTGCAACATAGATACGAGTTATGACTGCAGTTGTAAAACTTTAACTTTGCAGCGACTACGAAGTGTCGGAAGATGAGAAATCTGACGATGAAGACGACAACTACTCAAGTGAGGTGGGTTTGTTTCCATATTATTTTGAACATTGGTTTTATGAAAATACATTTTTAACATAATTATTGGTCAAATAGAATGATAAATGTCAAGTACCGCTTGTAGAAAAGTCTTGATATAAACGTATTATATCATTGTTGTTTGTCATGACAGATGTTAGTATTAAATACAAGCACATTCAATGTTACGAACAAAAAACATAATCACAGCTGTAGACTAAACATCACGTTATCATTCCCTATCAAACATATGTGACCTCGCAGGACAGTGAAGAAGAAGTGTACCAGAAGAAGAAAAGACAAAGCAAGAAGAAAGATAGATATTGGGAAGGTCAGGAAGAAATGTACGGTATCAGGCGCTCCGGAAGAGACAGGTCAGTAAAAGTGTTCTGTTGAACTTATGTAACTTTACCATTTTCTGCAGTCAACAGGCTCATTAGGAACTTAGGATTCTTCCCTTTAGGTGAAATGAAGACATCGTGCTTGAAGCAATTCGACTTTCTCAATCTTCAACCTGTACCTATGCCATACGTATGCAAACCAAGCCACTTCGAAGTGCAGTTCTAAGGCCAGGTCCTCAACTGATGGTAGTATTCCGGAATAAATGTACACAAGAAGAAATGTACACATGTTTATACGTAGTACGCACATTATTCATTTTACCTACACTGTGTTAGTAAGCTATGATCGCATCGATTGGGGGCTGCTTTGGCTGCAGCACCGCGACCAAGCCAAGTTGTCTATATCTGCAAAAAATGTATTCTATGTACGCGTATGTTGGTAAATATGGTGAAATTGTTGGCGATTGGGACTAATGTATATTGTAAACCGAGGTTTTAGTACTGTACACACGTATATTATGATACCAATAGTCAGAACTGTGTAATGTGTGTTTTTAGGAAGACGAACATGCGGTATCACGGGATGGAGGACAGTGACGAACAGGAAGAAAGCGGGGACGACAGCTCAGCTTTCTTCAAACAGAAACCCAAACGGAAGAACAACCGTGCTTCCTACAAGTCAGTGTTCTTAAAACCAGGACTTATCTCTGAACTTTGACCAACTCGGTCTTTTAGTAAATCGCCGCCATTTTGTCTTAAATTACCGCATATTTACACGCTTCTGCCGGTTAGAAATAACAAGTTTGGCACTCCATGGTACTTAATATGACGTTTTGGCAGTGAAATCTAAATGTATGCTCGAGACTGTATAAGGGCCCTTGAAAGTCTGCCTGCTCATTTTTTAACTTTGTGTTTGAATGTTTTGTCAAATTTCTGCACCTAAAATGAATCAAAGTCTCCTAAATCGATGGTTGTGTTGTGGATCGACCTCCCCTACACCGAATATGAAAATTAATAGGTACTTGTAATTGTATTGGTTGTCAAATTGTCAGATAAGTTTGAGTACATCCTAAACCATGTTGATGCACGACAAACTTAATTTCAAGCACCAACTTGTACTGATCACATCATGGGTCGCATGAATCTAAAACAAGGACATCATACAATTTATTTGATTGGGTGCCCCATCTTACTGGATGCATCCTGCATCACATGAGCAGCTTCTTTATATTGATAAGTTATATAGTCATGAAATTATATTATGATGCAAAATGTTCTAATTGGAATTAAAATTACAATGTACATTGTAATTTACACTCGTTGTATGGAGCATATATATACACTCCATATGGAGCATATGGATATTGTCATGGTCGCAAATTTGTGAAAATATGGTCATCGAACCACCGTTTGTTACCATTCTAACTTACCTAACTTACCTCTTTGCTTTTCGATTTTAAATATGTAACTTGAACCTCTTTTCTGTACATTTACCCTGTGCGTGTAGAATGTATTCTTTGTAAGGGGCGTGGCATGTACAAATGTTGATTCTATAGAAAGCTTTAAAATGGTTACTCAGACGCGTTTATTTTATCAAATTTTTGCAAGTCTAATCTGGAATAATTCAGGAATCTGTCAGAATCAGAAGAGTCAGAGAACAGCGACTACTCCCCCTCTGAAGATACATGGCGTGGTTCTAGCAAAAAGAAGAAAAAGTTCAAACGGGTCAAAAAGCTTCCACCCTCTCCCAAACCCACATTCTTCAGAGAAATTCGCACCAGGAAAAAAGAAGTCAAGTAAGCATGTTTGTTTTCCTTCGGGCTATCGATTCTTGACGGATTATTGCTCTTAGCAACAGTATTTTTGGAGAACATTCTGGAACGATGGCGCCTGAAAATCACGAACAAAGGAGTCCACGAAGCCACCTATAGGGTCTACCGCGCGGCTCAAAAAGCACAAACTGTAGGCATTATAATCGTGTGTTAGTTATTAAAGCACATCATGCAAACACTAACCGCACGAGCTCATGCCAGATTTTCGGCATTTTTTGGCAAAAACAGCCATTTTCGCCAATTGTATTTGGCACTGCTAGTCTCCTAATGTATTGGTAATAAAATTTTGTATAGTTCGATACTCATTTTTAGGTCTGGTTGCATAGAAACGATAACAGCATGGATTTCTTTAAAACCTCTGAACCACGTTGCCTGCCTAAAATAGCGGGAAAACTATTTGAATAACCTTGCAATATCACTTTTCTTGAAATGATAATAAATCTGGTTGTGGTGGGTGGCCTCAATAAAGTCATGTTTTGGCGCTTATTGGGAACACTTCAAACTGTCTAAATTTTCGAAAATATGCACTTTTGCCGGTCCTGATGACGAAAAATTAAGCAGGAATTCGCCAAATTGTTCTCACATCAGTCCTAGTTAACTCGATTTTCAGTTACCGTGATGTCGAAGAGACAGATCCACTCGGAAGTGACGATGAAGCAGATATTATCTACAAAGAAGAGCCGGAGCAGGAAGAAGAACCCTCTGACAAGATCGAAAGAGTCATGCATCACCGAATCGGACCGAAATGGCGTATGTAACTGCTTCAAAAACTCCTATTTCTTGTTAAAAAGGACATTAGAACTGGTCTGCGACCTTCGCTTTCAATTTTATATTTAATTTGTTTAACCGCAAATCATTTAGTAGGCGGATAGAATCGTTCTTAGTCTTCGATATGCTCATTTACGGGTTTTCAGAGGTTGGGGACATAACCGCTCTTAGTGCTGAAGGTAAAGGACTCAAATGCCTGGACGACGTGCCTCAGGGAAACGAAGCAAGATGTCCTCAGTATTTCATAAAGTGGGCCCGATACTCCCATATTCATAACACTTGGGAAACTGAGCTCAGTTTGGAGGAAAAGGGATGTAAAGGTCTAAAGATATTGGAGAACTACCAGAAAAAACAACAGGAAATAGACGAGTGGTCAGTAGATTGAGCTCATTTTCAAGATTTCACTCTTATCTTATCTGTGTTGATCAGTTTCTCTGGTTGGCGATTTTGCTCCGTATCTGAATTTTGAGTGACACGTGGCTTCAAGTGAAGCCTGAACGTGATACACCTTGTCAATTCCTCCATCTCTAAAAGTTGTAATATTCTCCAGGAAAATGAACATGAGTCCGGAAGACATAGAGTATCATGATGTGCACGATGAGATGAAGCTAAATCTGATCTCCCAGTACACCATAGTCGACAGAATCATCACTCACAGCACTACAAAGGACGAGGAAGGGAATACTTCTATCGATTATCTCGTCAAGTGGAAATGCCTGCCGTACGCTGATGCCACATACGAAAAGGACACCTATCTCAAAAAACACTACCCCGAAAAAATAGCTGCATATGAGAAGATGAAAAACGCAGATACGAAGCCGAATACTCAGTACAAGGTCCAATAATCTATAGTCACGCAACCTTGATTATTTTTCTTTTTCCTAACTTACCACTTGCCTTTTTGATTACTTGGATCTTGACATCATACCCGACTGACAGGTTCTTGGACAAAGATGTCGGTTTGTTAAGAGTGATGTGCAACCAAGTTGGATACCAGATGGTTTATCGTTGAGAGATTACCAACTGGACGGTTTGAATTGGTTGGCACATTCTTGGTGCAAGTAAGTAAGCTAGTTTACTGTAAACATGGAACTTTAGTTTCCGAATTTAATCTTGAATTGCAGTTATGTGCTATCTCCATCTTGATCGATGCTACTTATGTAATTCGAGCTAATGGCAAAAACATTCAGGAGAAACAGCGTCATTTTGGCCGACGAGATGGGGCTGGGTAAAACTATCCAAACAGTTTGCTTTCTCAACTACGTATTTTTCACAGGAAAGGTCTGTCTACCTACCTCTTTTCACCAATATTTCTCATTAGCCATTATCTGTTGACTGCGCTTATGAATAGTTTTAACCTACTCAGCCCTCACCCCAACCAATTCCAAACTGTGACTTTCAGCAATATGGTCCTTTCTTGCTGGTGGTTCCACTGAGTACAATGCCGGCTTGGGAACGGGAGTTAGCTAAATGGGCTCCCCAAATGAACACGATCATGTATATCGGAGACATGAAGTCCCGACAGACTATACAGGAGAATGAGTGGACCATGCCTAGTGGAAGATTAAAGTTCAACGCTGTTGTTACTTCTTATGAGATCATTTTAAAAGATATGGTACGTCTTCAGTTTAGCTCATTGTAAATAGAAAAGCCCGAAAATTATATTTATTGAAAGTTGTTTTCTCGCTAGATCTTTTCTCTTCAGTTCACGAGGTTTTTAGCGGAGCTGCTTTCACCTCTTGTTTCAGGACTTTTTCCAGAGTTATCCCTGGGCAGTGTTAGCGGTTGATGAAGCTCATCGCCTGAAAAACGACCAGAGTTCTCTTTACAAAGTCTTGATAAACTTTAGAACTTTTCATCGGTTGTTGATAACTGGAACTCCTCTTCAAAACTCACTAAAAGAACTTTGGGCATTGCTTCACTTTATCATGCCGGAGTAAGTGAACATTCTCAGTAAATACTAATTCAAACCTATTCCATGCGATTTGTACTCAACTCATTCAAAATAAGAGGTTCTTTGCTCCGCGAGGTTAACGGCGATTCCTTAAATCTCTTTATTTTATGATTTAATAAACTTGTATGTAGGAACTATCCTTCGTTTGAAGAATTCGAGGGTATTCACGGTCAGATGTCTGAAATGAACAGCGAATCTCTCTCCAAAATCCACAAAGAATTGGAACCCTACCTTCTAAGGAGGGTTAAGAAGGACGTCGAAAAATCACTTCCGGGTAAGACGGAACAGATTCTCCGAGTTGATATGACTGCGAAACAGAAACAGTACTATCGCTGGATTTTGACGAGGAATTTTAAAGCTCTTTCCAAAGAGAAAGGTATGTGTGATAACCTGTTGCTTAGCTCAATTACATTAAATTCCAGAAATCATCAGAGCGAAGCAGTTAAGACATATTGCCTTGTTTACAGATTTCTAACAAAAAATGATAGATTTTATAGTGCTCGCAGTTCAAAATGTCCTGTGTGTGATAAATCTATCTGACAAATTGAGATAACGTCAAATTTATTTTTAGACGGGAGCACATTTTGGTTTATGCAACATTGTGCTGTCATTTTATATCCTTACCCGCAAATGAAGTTTAAATGGAGTACTACGTCTTTCAATTTTCTATTTGACATTCGCAGACACATCTTACCAAATCATCTCTACATCAGGTAGCCAACAGTCTCTAATGAACATCATGATGGAGCTGAAGAAGTGTTGTAACCACTGTGAGCTGACGGTGCCTCTAGAGTCTGGTCACTACGACCAGTACCGACTACAGTCCATTATAAAGGGTAGCGGCAAGCTGTGGTTGCTGGACAAATTACTTGCGCGATGTAAAGAGAGGGGTAATCGGGTTCTTATCTTCTCTCAGATGGTCAGACAACTGGATATTATTGCGGAATACTTAGAACTAAAGAAGTTCGGTCACCAGGTTAGTTTTTGAATTGAAACTGTGTAGCAAAACATATTTCGTTAAATCTGACTCGTTTGTTACTATATTATTATATAACGTTATTCAAATTGAATATAGAATATAAAGAACATCTTGATGATCTGATAAGTCACCAAGAGGAAGAAAATACAACTTAAATCTTGCTAAGTTTTCTTCATTGTCCTATTGTTACTCGGACTATCAAATTATTTACCCTAAATTGGTCGATAAAATAAGTTAATAATTAAAGCACATTTTGTAAAAACTCTATTTGGTAGCTGAATCCTACTGAAAACTAATTGATTTAGCACGATTAATATCAAATTTTTGTCACATGATCAAAGACACTTATCGGAAGTCACCGAAAGTTAATCATATGACTGTCTACATATCTTTCTCTTAGTTTCCTCGCTGTTTGTCCTTTATCAAGTCCTTCACTGAGCCTCAGTTCTGACTAGTGACTCGTCGTATCACGATCACAAATTTCTCTCTCAGTCCATTACTCCGTGAAATGATAATTACAGGGTTTAACGCTGCATTCAGTATCGGTAAGACGGTACCCAGTACTGCTATGTTTGCAATTAAATCTTGAAGAAGAGTTTCGAAATGTGGATCATCAGTTATATAAAGAATGCTCTTGACAGTCATATAGACGTAGGAAGCAGAGTTGCAGAGGAAGAAAAGTGTGGACATGAGGATAACTGTTATAGTCACGTGACGTTGATTGGAGCTCGCTGGAAACTGACTTGATCTCTGCAGAGATATCACCTGGATTAGACAGCTGACTGTGATCAGCATGACTGGTATCAGGAAAGCTATTCCATCGGGGATTGTCATCAGTGAGAAAAATCTAGCTCGTTGAACAACTTTTTCGGCTGTTAGAGGAACGGATGTCAATAGGGTTGCGAATCCTGAGGCCATGTAATTGAATCGATTGTAGATATAATAAACAAAAGTCATATGTTCTGTTTTATCAGAAAAATGAAACTGGTAGATATTGATGGCTGATAACACCACCCAAGGAAAAACGTACAGAATACAGACTGCTTTAACCAGCTCTATCTTTATCTGATGGAAAGGTCTCAAGATCACTATAGTTCTGGTAACAGCGAGCAGCAAGTTGTAAAACACTGAACATCTGTAACTTATCTGGATAAGTGAGTGAAATATCAGGGAGTTGTAACTAAGTGTTTCTTCACTGATGACTTCTTTAACAAACAGAGACATGGCTACGGCCTGATGTGTAACACCTATAGAACAAAGTATGTCTGCCATTGCTATCAGGGTATACAGGAGAGAAACTGTAGTCAGCTCACTTTTCCAGTAGAAGTTGATGACAAAAATGTTGAGGATGACGGTAATGAAGCTCAGTAGAATGCTGGGAATACTTGTGTTGTAGTAGGGCTCCAGTTTCAATGTCAGATCTTCCTGGGGTTCCATATTATCCTGTAATCAAATGTGAATTACCGTGAAAACTGAAAAGGCCAAAGGGTGCAATATGGTTGATTTTACGTAACAGACAAACATAAGACACAATCTTCAAAAAGCAAAACGATGTAACGAACAAGAGAAAGTACTTTCTTGTGTACCGACTCCCATAATTCTATTGAACATGTGCTAAATTGAATGTAATGGCATTGAAACCAGGACTTGGCTTTATGACGCATCCAGCCAACTCAAACAGTTTAATCTTTGTAGACACAATTTCAAACTTTAGGCATGGCAACAGTTCTCAATCTAACTGTTTCCGCGACCGGCCGTCATGTCACTGAATTATCAACTTTACTCTGCTATAAGTGTGAGTATGGAAATTGAAAACGCTTTTATTTAGAAGAGTGACCGGAAAATTAGGGAAATGTTGTTGGATATGCACCCTTTTTTACAATATGACGCGGGTCGCATACCAAGTCTTTCTTCAACCTAGAAGAAGAAAGCTAGCACAACTAGTAGCTACTGGCCACACAGTATCCTTTGCAAGCTTAACTACCGCCCAACAAGTGAAAACAAGAAATGATAAATTGTATCCGAGATATGTCTCTTTTGGATAGATTCTGTTGTTATAGAATAGAGGCTCAGAATGATTCTTTGATTATTGCTACACAATTATCTCTAAGATGTCTCACAGTTTTTAACGTCAGAGAATAGTCGCCTACATCTCCTTCCCTAATTATTTCATTCCCCACTAAATGGTGTAACCGAGAAAAATGTTACCAGGAACACATATTAGAGTGCCTGAAACTTACAAAACATATGGCTGTGGAGAGAAAATGGCCGAACTGGCTTAGTCTCACAGCAGTGTTCTTGAAGCGCCAGAAAGAAGAGGATATCTACTATAAAAACATTGCTCTGTAAAGTTAAAACTGCAGAATTGATAAGTGAGGGTCGCAGCTTCAGAAAAAATAGACGTGCCACATTTTCGCTCCCAGTTCTACTTGAATAATCGACGATTACTTGTTATTAGCCTGCACAAAAAAATCGTTTTATGGATGCTATATGATGATGGACTATCATAGAAGCTTTAAGAGAGATCATTGCACTAATAACCTCTGCAACGAGTATAAAAGATGATATACTTCGTCTACAAATTTGGTCATGATGTTTATTGATTTGAAATTTAGGTGGCCCCTTTTTTCGGGAAACTTTTATTTGGGATCATTGCTATAAAAACCCGACCAAAACAAAAACCCAATTTACTAATGAGCATCTTCTATTTGTTTATAAATTCATTGAAACTGAAATAAAATAAAGAATATTAAGTTTTTCCCCGAATTGAACTTTAAATGTAACATCATCTCCTCTACTACCAAGAGCAATTATGTTATGGTTATCAACTTTACGCCACACTTTCCTTATGCTACAAAACCCACAAAACATTGTTTTTGGAATTTTATGCTTTAAACATTTATTTGCTAACATAAAAAACCGGAGTGTCTGAATTTAAGCTCTGATTGAAAATGTCCATCAGCTTTTTATTTTGTAATTCATAACGTCCTTATTCGAGCAGTTCTGACTCGTCGAATCATGATCACAAATTTCTCTCTCAGTCCATTACTCCGTGAAATGATAATTACAGGGTTTAACGCTGCATTCAGTATCGGTAAGACGGTACCCAGTACTGCTATGTATGCAATACGATTGTTCTTGACGCTTTCAAAATATTGACTATCCGTTGTGACAAGAATGCCTATGAAAAACAAATAGCCGTCATAGGCAGAGTTACAGAGGAAGAAAAGTGTGGACATAAGGATAACTGTTATAGTCACGTGACGTTGATTGGAGCTCGCTGGAAACTGACTTGCTCTCTGCAGAGATATCACCTGGATTAGACAGCTGACTGTGATCAGCATGACTGGTATCAGGAAAGCTATTCCATCTGGGATTGTTATAAGAGCAATAAAAGTGGCTCGGGCTGAAAGGGGGTCTGATATTAACAGGGTTGCAAATCCTGAAGCCATGTAAACAAAACGGTAGTAAATCTAAATCTCATAGATAAATGACTTCTCTTGATAAAAGTGAAACTGATGGATATTTATAACTGATAACACCACCCAAGGTACAATGTACAGAATACAGACTGCTTTAACCAGCTCTACCTTTATCTGATGGAAAGGTCTCAAGATCACTATAGTTCTGGTAACAGCGAGCAGCAAGTTGTAAAACACTGAACATCTGTAACTTATCTGGATAAGTGAGTGAAATATCAGGGAGTTGTAACTGAGTGTTTCTTCACTGATTTCTTCTTTAACAAACAGAGACATGGCTACGGCCTGATGTGTAACACCTATAGAACAAAGAATGTCTGCTATTGCTATCAGGGTATACAGGAGAGAAACTGTAGTCAGCTCACTTTTCCTGTAGAAGCTGATGACAAAGATGTTGAGGATGACGGTAATGAAGCTCAGTAGAATGCTGGGAATACTTGTGTTGTGGTATGGCTCCAGTTCTGTTACTAGATCTACTTGGCTTTCCGTTGTATTCATGTTGTCCTGTAATTAGTCATGAATTTATGGAATTAACGTGAATGAAGTGTAATTTACCCAATTTACGTACCTGACCCATAAAACACAAACTTCAAAAAAGCTAAAAGTAAAACAATCCGTAGAGCAATAACAAGAACTGCTTACAGCTTACTGCCCTATGTAAAAAAACCCAAATGCTTTTAATAGTCTTTAAGCCATGCTACAATGAATGTAATGGCATTGAAACCAGGACATTGCTTCGTGGCGCATCATCGCAGCTAGCGCTTGGCTGAGTGAGACTCTGAACTAATGCTGTAGAAAGTTAAAGCAGAGGTTGAGGAGCAGGTGCCGTGTTTTCACTAACTTGACGACTCAGTAGTCGCTGGTTACTGATTATAAGTCAGTACCCGGACCCTAGATGCTTTTCTAGTGAAGAATTTTCTTAAGAAGAATCTACGTTGTGGGCTAGTAATCTGTCATAATTGAATCAGGCAGTTCGAGAAACTGTAGCACATGGATTGATGCTGCTGTTCTTTAAATTTAGTGCCTCAGCTACATAGATCTCCCGTCAACAAGAGAGTTATGATCCGTTATATCGAATAGATGGTATTCGTGGTTGTAGTTTCTGTATGATGTATGTTTATATGAAATCAGCAGATCCTTATCTGCTGCCGCGTTAAATACTAGATTGTATCTTGTTCATTTTATGTTACTATAGTATTCTAAAAAGAGTGTGATTTTAAATTTAATAAAAACTTGTGTGATATTTGGGAAAACGTGTGAAATCATCAGCTTATTTTTATCATTAATAAATATTATATGTAATTGTCTATATTGTTATATTATATTATTGAGTAAACATTGACCGAGGGTTACTCGGTCATCAATCAAATCAAATTTATGGCAGAGGTCTTCATCTTAATTTACGCATGATCATCTGGTTATGATACAGAATCTCCATCGCTTAGTTTTACAACATATGACACATCCAACCATCCCAACTACATCACATTAGCCTAACCTCCCTTACAGCGTCTGGACGGCGGAGTTAAAGGAGACATCAGAGCCCAAGCACTGGACCACTTCAACGCAGAAGGAAGCACAGACTTCTGCTTCCTCCTCTCCACTCGAGCAGGGGGTCTGGGGATCAACCTGGCTACTGCAGATACTGTCGTTATCTTCGACAGTGATTGGAATCCTCAGAATGATCTGCAAGCCATGGCTAGGGCTCACAGAATAGGACAGAAAAAGCAGGTATGGATTTATATTTAATATGCTTGTAAATGTTTTTTGTGCAATTTGTGCCCAATTATAAAAGCTTTCAGTTGATCATAGTTGCTTTTTTGCTCTAAAAATTGGTTGGTTCTGCCTTCTGGCAATAGCCATAGTTTTTTCAAAAACAATATTTTTAGGTAAATATATATCGTTTGGTAACAAAGAACAGTGTCGAAGAAGACATCATAGAGCGAGCAAAGAAAAAGATGATTCTCGACCATCTTGTGATCCAGAAAATGGACACCAGTGGTCGCATGGTCCTCCACAAAAATAACCCCAACAAGTTAGTCTGAAACAGAAGTTTTCTGGTTTGTGCCCATCTCGACTTGATCTTAATGAATACGGATTGCACCCCACCAGATTTACAATTCGTGTAAATTCTTTTACTTTAAATTAACATACATATAAAGAATAGGAACGGAAAAGTTTTCATTTTTCAATGTCTAATCTCCTCCAGAAACATCCCCTTCAACAAAGAGGAGTTGACAGCTGTACTGAAGTTCGGAGCAGTAGAACTGTTCAAGGACGACAGTAATACAGACCAGCACTTAGAGGGACTAGACCTGGACACCGTCCTCAAGGAGGCTGAGACCAGAGTTCAGGAAGAAGAGGCTGGGGCTGGACACGAGCTCCTCTCTCAATTCAAGGTATCTTTTTGTGTGACAGTTTCTTTTGTACCTTTTGTCACAACTACAGTTTTGTCGTGGGCATGTGTACGAATTTCGACACTTGACTCCTTAGAATTATCAAATTAATTGACTCCTTTACCGGGCAGGTCGCCAACTTCACCGTGACGGAAGAAGAAGCGGGGCCCGGCTGGGACACAATTATACCCAAGGACCAGATAGAAGCGATCCAGCAAGCCGAGCAGGCAGAAAATGAGGTTCCTCTGTACATTCCGCCCAGGAGGAAGAAGAATGTGAACTACACCGGCACTGTAGTTTCCCGGAGAAATCATTCGGACAGTGACGGCGAGAAACATCATCCGAGAAGCAAAAGGAGAAAACTCGACCCGCCGTCTCACAAAAAACGAAGGTAAGTAATAGTACTGAAACTGCCTTGTTGAGAGTCATCCACATCCACAGGTCACACCAACGTGGTCATGTACTGCTGGTTTTTCGTTCTATTTCAAATAAGTATTTCAATTATCAAAACAGAAAGTATGGCAGTTTTCGAATGCAGGTAAAATTTAGTTAAAGAAATAATTTGTAGCATCATACGGTGATACGACGGAACTTATAACTTTGTTTTGCAGATTCAATATTACTTACTCACAAATTTTTTCTTACAGGTCAGAAGAATTCGACGAAGCCGAAGTGTTCACGAAATCCGAAATCCGGAAGTTTATTAAAAGTTTCCGGAAATTCGGCCCGTCCGCTAAACGTCTCAAGGACATAGGCCGAGACGCTGGCATGTCCGCTTCCGTGCCCGAGCTGGAAGCTTTACTTGACATATTACACAGGAAATGTAGTGAAGCAGAGGCTTATGCAACCAACCATGACGGTAAATGAAATGTTTATTTTAATTTCTAGTTGTTTGCTACAACATTTGAACCCATTTTTATTCGAAACCCGGATGTGAAGCGAACTGTTGACCGTTATTTACAAACCAGGTACTCAGAAGAAAAACACTTCTATTTTGCTGGGCGGATGTTCGTTTTCTACAAGTCAACTTACCCAGCGAGAAAATCTACTTAACAATTTGGGACATTTGCCGGAGAAGCCTAAAGACCGAATAGCGTATGTGAGAATTTAGTTGGTTTTGCCTACGCTAATTGTACTATTCTTTAAACTCTGTTGACTGAAATTGAGTTCCTTTTCCGGTTTTCCTCACTTTTCATTTCTTGACGATTTAAAATTTCAGTTGGCGTATAGACAAAAAGACAAAGCCTACTGGTTGGGATTTAGAATGGGGTCTGGAAGAAGACAGCATGTTGTTAATAGGAGTGTACGAACATGGTCTAGGAAGCTGGGACAAGATTATATCTGATGCAAAACTTAATCTCGCTGATAAGGTTGTTACTGTGACCTGTTAATTTATCATCTCTGTTGCTATGAATTATTTTGTTTTGTATAAAATTTAAAAAGAATTAGATGTGCTGGTGATGTCATTTTGCTTTTCATATCTACAGAATACAGTATCAAATTGACTCAACAAAATGTTCAGGTTTTCCCATCGGACAGTGAGGGCAAGCCAAGACAAGAACACTTACAGACCAGAGCCGAGTATCTGTTGAAAAATTTACCGAAGTTGACGACTAAGTCTCCGACAAAAGCGCCCAAAAAGAAGGAAAAGAGAGAGAAAAAGAAGAAGAAGGAGCCTGATGAGGATATCAGAGAGTACTTTGAAGAGAAGCCCGCCAAGTCGAAGAGAACTAAGAGAACTAAGAAGAAGGAAGAGGAGGAGGAAGAAGAGCCTGCTGAAGGGAAGCCTGCAGAAGCGGAATGTAGCGATGTAGTCTTTAAAAAGGTGATAGCATTATTTGGACCCAAACAGTCCAGGTACTCTCTGAGTCGCTAACTTTAATCTGTTTAATCTCATAAAATATCCTTAACTACAAACCAGCTAGGCGATGTATCTTCCAATTTTATTTCACTTTCAGTGCAAAGAAATGATGCGACCGGTAAGGAAAACACTGCGGATGTTAGAGAACCCGAAAGATGACGCTGACACAGAGGAACAACTTAGACAAACCAAGTCTCATCTTCTAACCATCGGCCAGCAGATAGAGAAGAATTGCGAGGGTAAATCGGAGGAGTGGGTTAAAGAATGGACGGAGTAAGTATCATAACTTTTATGTGTTTTTAGTGTTTACCCGATATTTGGTTTAATTTTAATGAATGTAACTGAAAATCATTGATCCTTGCTTAATCAACAATATTAATATGAAAAAGCTCATATGGCCAAACAAAGACGAGAATTAATTTAATTTTTTCAGAAACCTGTGGGTTTTCGTGTCGCAGTTCACTCCGATCGGTTCGAAGCAACTGAAGAAGCTTTACAATAAAGCTGTTAGACAAAGCTCTGAGAGCCAGACGAAAACTTCGAAGTGAGATTCTAGACAAAAGTTCTAGATTAAAGTTCTAAGATAAATAGCATCTAATTTTTTAGCCAGCCACTCCTCTTACTTCTACTTCGCCTAATTTTGTTCATTTTATATCAGAGGAGATTCTCACGGTTTAAAATCGTTTCAGGAAAAGAAAAAGATGATGAAAGTTAACTGTTTAGTCAGACTGCTATTTGCCCTATTTGTGCCGACTCTGTGATTGACAACCTGTCGATCATGTAAAATAAAAGTGCTGCAGATGTTTTCAAGAACGTGTAATATTTATCGTTTTGAGGGAGATATTTGATTTTTATCAAAGATGATTTTCCGGTCCATTCACATAGCTGCATTCATGTTCACCTTTACGAAAGAAAAAACAGTTTTAAACCCGTCCGATTTTATAATTATAGAACATCATCTGACGCCAAATGAACTGATCTCCAAGTGTGATGTACGGACAAATTTCACACAAAATTAGGGTCAGACTTTTCTCACTTCTTTTTAACGACTTTTAATCTGCTAATGTATTTTTACCTGATGAAGATAATGTTTGCATTGGCGATGTCTTATACTTATGTTTTCTTTTCCCTCGCATTTCGTTGCTTTTTGTGAGGAGCACAGTTACGGTTCTTGCACTGATCTACTTTTAGTAAAACTATAAGATGTTTGGAAACTTTTTTAGGTGCCCCCAGTGACATGAAAGTGCATTTAGTTCGAAGTGTAAACAATTTCATTTTAAGTTCATCATAAAATTCGTCTTTAGTATTTATAATTGAATGTTAAAAGTTTAGTTTGAAAGTAAATTGTAGACCGCAATTGCTATTAGATTTAACATATGAGAGGGTTAAAATGGCAAAAACAAATTGGAGTTGACCGCACTCCCGGACCATCAGCCAAGTCAGATCCGCGGCAGCGGGACCTCAAGTTGAGTTGGATCCCGCTCTCTAATGGGCGAGATTCAATAGAACTTGAGGCTGGCACGAAGAGCAGGAGATGAGTCTTCCTCGAAAGTTGGTAAGATACATCATCCAGTTCCCCCCACTGTGACCCAAGTACGACGTGTACTTGGACCGATAAAATCATAACATGTGGTGATAAAATGTCTTTACAATGGTGTTTAAAATGTCGCAATTATAGAAGTGGATATGTTGCTGCAGAAATAAAGAATTCTTGTGAATTTTATATCACTCTTCTGGAATTGATATCACCACTTCCGCGGCTGGAGCAACGATAAGCTGTTGAGGGGGGATTTGAGGGTCCACTTCCTCAGTCTGGCACTCAACTGTAGACTTCATCCCTCCGGCTTCCAAGTCTCCGTCCACCACAGTCTGAGCTTCCTTCATTAAAATTTGGTTGGGCAGATTTGTAGCTTCTTTTTGCAGCTCCTTCGTCACTTTGTGTACCACAGCAACAAAGTCTTTGTACCGTTCAGTAGTCCGCCGATCCAGCTGCCCCAGTTCGTCGTAGAGCTCACGGATGGAGAGAAAGGGAAGACCTCTCTCCCAGCCGTGACAACAGAATGCCGCTGTTCCTCCTCCCATGATACAAACTCCCAGGAGGATAATAGCAATAATAATCAACACTGATTCCATGATTAGATAGTTCTCAGTGATCTTTGTACTTGTAGTTGTAGCAAAAGAAAGAGAGAGAGTTGTGGAATTAGATTTTATCATTTATGTGCGCGTCGTCATGGTAATTTCATAATCATAGGAGAAGCTCGCACGTGCAACTTTAGCACGTGCACATATCATTCGAACATTCGAAATTGGAGATAGCGCACCTTCCGTCAAAACAAAGCACAGCAGATTGCCTGGATACCTCAGTCCTTATTGCCTACGAACCGTAGAGAGAGCTGCGCCCGGTAACAAGTAAACAACAGAAGACTATGGAGTTGGACGAGGCCAATCTGAATCATACGGCTCAGTGTTAAAAAAAATAAAAAAATAAATAAAAAAAAATAAATAAATAAACTTCCCGGTTGTCTGACTTTGTCCATGTCCGAAATGTGTCGCATGTCGGGAGGGTGCGCGCTGTACAAACTTCCCGGTCGCTGAGTGGCTCTCTCCCTTGACGAGACGATATCCGCGTCTTTGGTCTTATCCGTTGTCGCGGTGATACTGATACCTGACTCTCGTTGTCTGACTTCGTCCGACCCTCATTCGTTGACGAGATTATATCCGTGAGTCGGGTATCACCGCGACAACTCATTCGAAGCGAATAAAATGACAGGAGGGTGCGCGCTGCCGTACAATGATT